>RCUC01125765.1:0-15485 GCA_003697995.1 Taxidea taxus jeffersonii | reverse complement strand
TCAGGCAAGAATCACCAACGGGTGCTAAATCTGGGGGAGATAATTTCAATATGCAGAATGCTTAAATGGTGATAAAGCAACTGCTTATCAGTTGCAAGGGAAGAATTAAAACAACCTCAGTAATTGATTGTCTGGTGGGTAAATCAGCAACACTTTGTGGGGGGAGGGTGATAAAAATTAACACCCTCAAGGAAGGGCAGACGACCCCATATGCCTTCAGAAAGAACACCCTTGGAAGGACAGGACGCCCATGCGTCCATGCAGCTGAGAACGCAAATCCTGCAGTTAAAGGAGAGGAAACAGCAGGCAAACACAAAATGAGGAATACTTTATTTAACATGGAAAAAAAACAAAACAAAACCAAATGGGCAGAGGACTACATTCTTCAACAATGTCAATGTCATAAAAAACAAAGACTATGGAAACATTCCCAATTCAAGGAGGCAAAGGAGACAGGACAACAAAATGCAATGCCTGTTCTCAACCTGGATCCTGTGATGACAGGGAAAAAAATGCTACTAAGGACATTTTAGGTCAACTGACAAAAAGGACTGCAATGATTAACTGTATGTGTTAACTGGCTGGGTTAAGGGATGGCCAGACAGCCGGTAAAACCCTACATCTGGGTGTGTCTATGAGGGCACTTCTGAAGGGACAAGCACCTGAATCAACACACTGAGTAAGGATCACCCTCACCAATACAGGTGGGTGTCCCCCAATCTGCTGAGGGCCTACATAGAACAAAAAGACAGAAAAAGGGCAATTTGGTTTTTGTTTGAGCTTGAGCTAGGACATCCATTTTCTTGGGCCTTCACACTCCTGGTTCTTGGGCTTTCAGAATCAGAATGAAACCACCAATGTTTCTGTGTCTCCCGACCGCAGAAAGCAGGCTGTGGGGCTCCTAGCCCCACTGCCATGTGAGCCAAGCCCTGGACCACAGCCGCTCATCCGCGTCCACACGCACATATGTGCCTACTCTCCTTCTCTGAGGAATCCTGACACAGAGCTCTGTACAGGGTAGTTCTGGAGGAGAACAGTGAGGCAAGGTTTTCTGACTTAGTTCTGGGATTTCTAGAATAGGCTCTCTAATCTGATTAAAGATGTTAATGACTCTGTTTTCAGCACAGAGAGAGCACTTCTATTTGGTCTACGATGAGAACAGATTGCAGATACACAAAATATCTGCACTGGATATTCCTAATCAACCACTTACATAAACGCAAGAGCAAGTGACTTAGGTCAACTGACAAAAAGGACTGCAATGATTAACTGTATTCTATACAGTGATTCTATATATGATACTAACGCATCTAGAAGCCACGGGATATAATGACTGGCTGCTTGGCCCTAATGCAGCCGGACAAAATGATGAAAGAAATGATGAGCTTGGGGAGTCGAAGTCTCCGCTCAAGCACAGCATAAATGACCTGAGAGCCTCCAAGTGTGCCCTGGAGGAAAGCCTGATCTCTGCAGGGTTGAAAGTGCTGGTCTCAAATGCCGAACATCCTTCTGAGACTGGCTAGATCAGAAAGCCAGCTGAATGCCCCCCCTCGCAGGGTGCACTGTTACTCTGAGGGCACTAACCGGGAAGGACCCAGCCCCTCAAGGCTGGGATGGGGACATGCAGGAAGACTGTGATAAAGCTGGGGATACTGAGTCCCTAAGTTCTCATACATCTTCTTTGCCAGCAGAAGAGGTCCTCCCAACTCCAATAGTGCCCTCATGCCAGTCTCATATTTTATCTGTATTTAATATGTCACTGGTTCTGTTTCTCTATAAGTGCCGATGTAAAATTATAAAAGTAAATACTTTAATTATATACAGGAATATCCTTATGTCTAGAAAACAAACACTAAAGGATTTATAGGAAAGGGTCATGATATACTTAAAATTCACTCTCAAAAGGTTTAGAAAAAAAAGTGTGTGTGTACACACACGTGTGTGGAGAGAGTATGCATACTCTCCAAATTATCTCCAAATAAAAAGTAAAGAACAACAACAAAAAGGTGAGCTGGTTTCATACTGACGGCTTACAGAGACCTCAGCACATCTCTACTAAGCATCAGGGCGGGGGCGTTAGAAGACTATAACGCTCCTTAAAAGTGACGAAGATCACTTCTTAGACTTGACAAAACCCTTCCTTTATACACTGACTAGTCCTTCCCATTTAGACTCCCAGCAATCCAAAAAAACGTGACCTCCGATTGAGGGCCTACTGCAAAAGCTATCCTTCTTAGTATAGCTGAGTCTCTGTACTAAAAAGTTTTAACTCCTTTGCCATCGCGGGCGGGCGGACTGTTGGCATCTTTCCATCCACTCTTGTCCACTGCAGTTTCCACACCAGCCTTAAAAAGTCCTGGGAGATGCCAAGGCCAACAGGACATCCTATCTCAGAGGAGCATGAGGGCATTTTTCCTAGTCCTGGCAAAGCTGGTTAATGTGCTGAACCTCCAAAATTCCTGTGGCATCAACCAGCTCTCTGCAACAGATAAACCTTCCTCACGTCCCAAGCAACAGGCTGCAAACCGGCACACAGCGGAGCTTCCTGGCAAAGGCACGATGTGACAAGGCGCACAGTGAGCACGTCCGGCGGAGAGGCCGCACGAGACTTCTCACGTCCGTGAGTCCTGTCGGCACCGCTTCTGTCTCCAGTCCTCCACCTGTGAGCTCTGACATCCAGTCCCGTCCTCCGTGACTAGGAGCCGCTGGCAATCATATACACCTGTGGGTCCCTTCGTTATGCTAGAAGGTTCTCTCTGCAGGTTTCCTGCCATTCATTACACAGTGCTCTTGTGCTTCTCTAACTTTTCTTAACCCTTTTCCCATAGTTTTCACCTAGTAAAACTGCATTTAATTCATTCTTAAGTTTTCCTCTGAACACTCCTTCTAACTTCCATTGTGCTGTTTTTGACTAAGCCTCTGTGTCTCTCACATCTCATTCTTAACTAATTACTATAAATGAGAGGTTAAATAACCTCCAAACTTTATTTAATGCTTACATTAAATTAAACTTTAATTTAAACTTTATTTAAATGATTGTTCTTGGAGTATTTTAACACATTTCTTCTGTTTTACCTGATGTGGTACAAATTACAAAAATAAACTCGTCTGAAATTCTATCACCTTTCCTTTATTTGTCTTCCCTGCTTGTATTTATCCTGCCTGCTGATATGAGTGGTAATGAATTCAAAAAATAAAAAAATAAAATATGGGTAAAGAAAGGCAGGAGAGAAAACTGGATTATATACAAAGTCAGACTCTTCAAAAGCAAAACCAAAAAAGACTAAGTTTCCATTTGTTCATCATCTATAGTGCATAAGACTCATCTACAAAATTCTGGAACACTTGAATGAAGAATCTCCCTTCTCAACTTAGAAGGCAGATATTCTGTATTAATTTGTACATCAGGAGACAAACTACCAAAATGAATGAAGAGGTTAAAACATAAAGTACATATAAGTCCAACATCTTAGGTAAGTTCTAGAACCGAGAGGGGAGTGAAGACGTGCTTGGGGTGCCTCCTCAGTTACAAGGATAGCAGACTCACCCCCCTACAAAGCCCCTGCCACTGCTGAAGGGCCCAGAATGTCCCCACGGTGGCACCTTACATATGCTTAGGCGAACGAAAGAATATGGGAAACTGGAAGGAAAAGCAGGGGGACATGTGAGTAATTTCCCCACCGCCCTTCTTGCCTCACACACCCAGAATAATTGAAAGCAGTGATCCAGCAGTGCTTCTCGGCTCCCTTCAAGCCCTGTCAGCCTCTGTGCGCTCGGGGCAGGGTCACCACCACGTGCTTTCTCTGCCACAGATCAGTGTTTTCCAAGATCTCCCCTTCCTTCCGCGCTCACCTGCTTCTCCTTCACACCGCAGGCGAGCGGAAGAGACGCTGCTCTGGTTGTCCCTCAGCGACAGCAGACGCAGACAGCGAGCACACCGAACACCAACCTTCTCAAGAGGAAAACACTGCGGCCGAAGCCCCCCCCCCCCGACACAGCGTGTCTGCTGGTTTCCAGGGACTGCATTTATTTCTATTCAAATTCTATGGATGAAGTATGGGAGTGACTAGGGAACAGTGTTTCTCCTGTGAACAGTATTTCCCAAGGACAGAGATATCACTAATGCCATTTTGAAATAAAGCCCTATACCACAAGCAAGGATTTTTAAGTAAGTCTGTATTACTCAACTATGTATAGGAAAAAAACACAGGACCAACTTCGGACTCCACATATACTAATACATCACTTCTCATGACAAGGCCAAGTTAAAAAAAATTTGAGATTAAAATACTATGGTATGAAATACAGCAAAAACAATGAAGTAGGCAAATATCAACACTTGAAAAACTCTGCATCACATACATCTTACTCATTTACTAATTTTTTCATTCTACAAGTTCTAAAAAAATCAATAAAAATCAGTAAGAATTGTCAGCTCTGAGTTCATTCTGAAACCAGCATGCTCGGAAAACCAGTCCTCTCCCGGATGCTGGCAGCCCTTCCTGCGTGGTCTCACAGGGGCCATTTAGGGAGCGTCACGTGTGGCTAGAGCCTCCTGCAGATCTCACTTCTGAGAAAAGAGGGCAGAATGACAGAACACCCCAGCCCTGTAATCCCACGCTTCCACTCTCTGAGGAACAGATCACAGAACTCTATCTGTGGAGAAGGGTAACTACAGAATACTAATTTCCTACATCTTCACAACCTGCTTTTCCTTTTCTGATTGGACACAGGAGCTGGAACCAACCCGACGAGAAGTTAATGCCCTAACACCCTAACTACTGTAAGAAGTGGGCTTAAAAATGAGCCAAACACAAATACAGAAGTCTGTGTCTTGATCTCATAAGCCCCCAAGGCAGGCAGGTCCCCGCTGATTCTGGAATCCCAGCTCCTTCCGTCTTCAGGGCCCTGCCTTAGAGCTTCCTCATTGCCTGCATCCAGCAGACAGAAGCAAAGGAGCATGAAAGAGGCAGCACATCTGCTTCCTCAAAGCCTTGACTGAGAAGTGGCATCTACCACTTGACACGCACTTGCTTCATGACACGGTCAGGAACAGACGGCCTGGGGCCCTGCAGCTCCATCGTACGAAAGAGAAAAACTGGCGGGTTTAGGTGGGCGGCCAGCCTCTACCACACCCCAACCCCAAAGTTATCACAGAGCTTCTCATGAGAGCATTAAGGAAGGCTTTCAGTCCTTACAAGACTTACAAAACCTTTGAGAAAGGCAACTATTCTCAAGAGCATACCTGGAGTTCTTCCCTCCATATTTGTAAAACAAGGGAATTACAGACAATATCCATCACTTACAAATTCACCTAATCATCAAAACTTGAACTACCCATGGAGACATTTTGATTAAGAACATCAATGGGTGCCTAAGTGGACTGTCAGTGAAATGCGGCGCTCTGGACTTCAGTTCAGGTCATGATCCAGGGTCATGAGATGGAGCCCCATGCCGGGCTCCCCGAGGGGCCTGGAGTCTGCTTGGGATTCTCCCTCACCATCTCCCTCTGCCTCTGCCCCTCGAGCTTGCACATCCATCCCTGCACTTGCATTCTCGAAAGAAAGAAAAGGAAGGAAGGAAGGCAGGCAGGCAGTCTGGGGAAGGGACAGAAGTCTATAGTTTTGAAGAGCTCCTGCACGTCTGTGATGAGCCAGACTTGGGATCTCCTGGATTAAAGTCCTTCCCACCTTCAAAGAAACAAGACATATTTCACACATATTTCCAGGATTTGCAGCTGAGGCACAGAGGAGGAAGAAGAAAGGGGAACAAGCAAGCCGAACCAGGAAAGAGAGTAAAGTGCTGTAAAAACTGGCGGCCACACGGAGAGCTCAGCCCCTGCCCCGCCCCACCAGACCATTTGTCTCCGTCATCATTCGCCACAAAGAAATATTCTGAATGTCCCCTTTGGCAAACACTGCCTCAACCCCTACCACCCCGAAAGCCTAGGGTGTTAAACACCACCCATATGCAAAACCACATGATGGACCCAGATCCTTTATGAAAACCGTTTGATCTCATTTTTTGAAAGACAATGATTTCTACTACCTCTACTAATGATCTAAAGTTTCTAAGCTATTTTTAAAAGTACATTAGCACCTTAGTTTAAATTCTAATGTCTTTATAATTATATGCATTCCTATGAGTCCTCATCCTATAATAACTGATCTAATAATTATATTTTAAATTCTGAACTATAATTCAGAATTAGCAGAAATCTTAAGTGAATTGTACACCTCAAAAGCAGTAATTTGTTGCTTCTTCTAGGTTTAAAATACCAAGTGTCCATTATATTTAGTAACTGACAAGAACACTGGACTTTGGCTGCATTGGATGATTACACTGGTATAACTCCAACTGTGTTAAACAGTGTCTTTTCCCAAACAGGCTTCCTATTACCGCACTTGTTTTTATTTAACACTGTTTTGTTGTTTGTTTGTTTGTTTGTGGGGTTCTTTTTAAAATATTTCATTTATCTACTAGACAGAGAGAGAAATCACAAGTAAGCAGAGAGGCAGGCAGAGAGAGGGAGAAACAGGCTCCCTACTGAGTAGAGAGCCCCATGCAGATGCAGCAATACAGAGCTGGATCCCAGGACTCTGAGATCACGACCTGAGCCTAAGGCAGAGGCTTAACCCACTGCGCCACCCAGGCGCCCTGTTTATTTTTACAGAACAAAAAGCACAGCATGTAAAAGAAAGGAGAAACGTGAACATAAACACACTGAAAAGCACTGAAAGCTAAGACTGAGATAATGTAGCTGTAGCAAACTGCAGCAGAAACTAGAAAAGCTGAAGTATCTAAAATCTGTTTTAAGAAGCTTGTGTTCTACACCTGCCCATGAGGGATCTCTGACAAGCACTCCATGCGTCTGAAATGCAGACATCCCTGTTATGGAAGGACTATCAGGGGCTGTCAACTTCTTAGTCAGGGGCTGACTTTGCTACAAAGTATGACATGATATAATTACAAATGTTTGACAGTTCTCCTGGTTTAGAAAATTTTAGCACTCTGAATATCAAACAAAAATAGTAATGCTATTTAGTTCCATAGGACATATAATTTGACTTGGGGTTCGAGAACCACAATTTTATTTTCCCTGTACTTGTTAATTTCAAACCATGATGGCTTTAAATAAGGTTTTCAGCATAAACAATGTTTAAGAAAAAGTCCTCTAATATGAGATAAATATGACACTCAAAAAAAATTATCAAAGGTTAAAAAAAAAACAGGCAAAGGTAGATTTCCCAAAAGTTCCCTTTTTAGCCACCAATTGCCCAAGCAAAGAAGAATGATTTCACAAACCCTTTGCAATAACACCACTTTCTAATGACCTGGAAGACGCAGCCCTTAGAACTGCAACAGAATACGACTGTTTTCTCAGCTTTAGGGACTGGCCATCTGCTGGAACGATAAAGTCACGCGCATTTAAAAACAAGCTTAAGACAAAGTAACGTGGCAAATGGAATGAACAGAGCCATTTTGGAGAGCACTCTCATTTTTACTTTTACGTTTTTTTCTCATAACACCAACACTCTCAGTCATTAATGTTTTGTCAAAATGTCTCCTTGCTCTGACCTTGCCTACGGTGTGGTTCAGGTCAGACGGCCTCTATCACTTCCACATGCCCACAGGTGCCTTCCTCCTCTGCAGTGGTGGCACTGGCCCCCACAGGTTCACTGTGAGGGGCAATCCTCAACAGAGTATAAACTCAGTGCATAATGTACTTGGCACCCAGTAATTGCTCAGCAAGTATTAACAATCATTATCATCGAAACCAATTTTCATTCTGAAATCTCTGCTCCTGAAAGTAACTTTATACCCAACTCCCGCAAAAACACGTCTTTACCACGATCACCGCATCCTATCTTTTTCATACAAAGTGAACAATCCCTCTCATAGACTTCGCAAACAGAAAAGTTTGTGCTTTAAATATTTGGTAGACACAAAAAATAATTTTAGTATGTGCAAGCTATTCAGCATCACAGGAGAAAGCCCTGGGAACATGAACTTTGTATTTATGTTTTACTACTTCATCAAATCTGTACTTCTAAAAATATGTAATGTTGTTTTGCAAATTTCTAAACTTAAAAAAATAAAAAAAAGGAAAAAGACTAAATGCATTCTTCTGGAAGTATCTTTTCTTCCCTCAGATGACATTCCTGACACTTACCCTTGGTGATGCATGTAGCTAAAATTCATTCAGTTTCACTACTGTCTAGTCCTTCACTGTGGAAGTATAGTACGATTTACCCACTCTCTTGTGATGGACACTGCTTCCGATTTCCCCTTTACCAGTACAACCGTGAGCGCTCTTGTACACACCACCAGGCACTCAAGTACAGGAGTTTCTCCAGGCGGTGGTTTGCCAGTTTTGGCAGGCACCCCATCACCTGAAGAGCTTGTTAAGTGGCCCCATCCCCACGTCTGATTCGGTAGGTCTAGTAGTGGGTCTACTGATTCAGTAGGCCCAAAATCTGCCTACAAAGTTCCCATGAAATCCTGGAAACACAATTTAGAAGCACTGCTCTAGGAAAAAAACTCAAGAATGGAATTACTGGGACAAAGGGTACATGCATCTCTAACTTCACTAGATAATCCCAAAGTTATCCCACCAAGTTAGACTCCTACTAGTTGTGTGTAAGCACTCCAATTGTTTCTTACCTCCCAAACAACAGATACTGCCAGATATTTACACTGCTGCCAACCTAATGTGTGTGAAACTATATATCCTTTTCATCCTAATTTGCCTTTCCCTAACTACTAATTAAGTTGAAAATCTTTGCATTCGGGATTCTTCTTTTGTGAGATGCCTACTGCCCACTTTTCTATTATTACCAGATTTGCCAGTTACCCTTCTGGATACTAATCTTTTATCAGTAATATGTACTGAAAACGCCTATTCTCACTTGTGACTTCTCTGTTCACTTACTTGATGGTTTCTTTTAATAAATACAAGTTATCAATGTTAATATTGTCAAACATATCAATCTTTTACTTTACAGTTTGCACCGTCTGTGACTTGTTTTAGAACCTCTTGTATCAGAATCCTACAACTATTGTCCTACCTTGTCTTCTAGAAGTTTCACAATTTTGCTGTATTTAAGCCTTTAATGGGCCTATAGTTGATTTTTTTTTTTTAATGATGTGATTTAGAAATGTATCCCACTCTCAAGAAGTTTCCTACTTGGTAAGGGCCACGCTCACAGCCCACAGCCAACTATAACTTTTTGGGAGTATACAAAAAGTGTCCCAAGTGATTAGGTGTTAACCACTCACTCCTTCATTGAGATTTATTCTGCTCTTTCATTAGGGCAAACAAAAACATAAAAATTTGAAACATGAAAAATACAAAAACAAAAATAGGAAAAATTTCAATGTGAAATTAAACTATGATCCCCAACCTACCACATCCCAGGAAGAATCCTCAAAAAAATACCAAAAACTCTTTCTAAAAATATAGAGAATTAAGCACTGGAGAAAGTTTGGGAAAACTGTTGTTCTCAATAGTACCAGCTGGGATATAAATCTATACACCTTTCTAGAAGTTAATTTTTTGCTCTCTCTCCACACAAGCATGTGCACATGAATACACACACTACGTGTGTGTGTGTGTGTGTGTGTGTATACACACACACAGCCTTATAATAGGTATATTCTTTGAGCTATTAATGACTCTACAGGAAATAACTGGGCAAAATATGTGTTTAAGGATATTCAGCATGAAACTCTTTATAATACAAGAATTATAAACAACCTAATATCCAGTGACACAGGATGGGCTACAGCCTGTCCGTACACTACAGCACGGTGCAGATTACAGTGCATTTATGTGAAAAGACGTTCACAATATTCCAGTAACTAACCAAAGCAGTCCACAAAATGCACATATAAATATTCATTTATTCGTAAATATTTATCAAGTGCCTTGGGTGTGCCATGTACCAAGAAAGTCACTGGTAAGAAAAAGATGTCTATTCCCTGAATCCATGGAGCCTGTGAGCTTTGCTGGGAGACAGACCAGATACATGACTTCAAGTTATTCTGGTTGGGACAGTGAAGGCACACAGAACTTGTGTTGAACACAGAGACAATTTCCAGGTGTGTATGTGTAATATCCAGCATCAAAGAGAACGCACACACCCAGCTCTATGGACAACCAGCTGCTGGTAAGAGGGAGAGGAACTGAAGTGAATCCATCTTCTGCAAAAAGTCTCTAGGAGAAGTTCAAGAAACGCAGTGTAGTTATGGGAAGTCACACACTGGGAGACAGATGTGAGACACCGTAGGACAACAGCAAAGAACGGGGACAAACGCTTCCATGCCTGCAGTTCAAAACTGAGACCGACCAAGATCAAGTACAAGTTCTTGAGCAGATAACCATTCTTCTAAGGGCCTACACTTTTCCCTTTCCCTGCTACGTCTGTGTCTAACAAATAAGAATAAAGCTCCCGAGATTAAGAAATATCTCACAATTGAGACGAGGCTCAAAGGACTCTGACATTATATGCTCATTTCTTTTAAACTTCTGCACCAAAGATCTGTGAAGTGATTAGAGTCATTAATTTCAAAGGGAAAATATTTAACTTTAAAGCACAGCTATCACACACTACCTCAACCAAGAGATCAAAGTTAACATTCACTAGTGATAAGACATATCTGCGTCATGTAGGTCCCAATATGAAACTGAGACGGGCACAACTTCATCACCATGGTATTCTTTTTTTTTTTTAAGATTTTATTTATTTATTTGATAAACAGAGATCACAAGTAGGCAGAGAGGCAGAGAGAGAGAGGAGGAAGCAGGCTGTCCGCAGAGCAGAGAGCCCGATGCGGGGCTCGATCCCACGACCCTGGGATCATGACCTGAGCCGAAGCCAGCAGCTTTAACCTGCTGAGCCACCCAGGCGCCCCCACCATGGTATTCTTGCCAAAATGCTTCACCTTCACTTTACTCGTGAAAGGACATCAGACAAATCCAAAACATTCCACAAATATCTGACTAGCACTCTTCAAATATATAAAGGTCATAAAATATAAAGAAAGCCAAAAGGAGCTGTCACAGACTGGAAGAGACTAAGAAGACCGAATACCATACTGCAATGTGGGATGCAGTAAAGGACCTGGTGGTGAACCTCAAAGTCTCTAGAAACTGTCTGGTTTCGAAATAAAGGGATGCTGGCTGAAAAGTATACAGGAACTCTCTGAACTACGTTAGCAATTTTTTTGTAATTCTCAAATTATTTCAAAATACAAATTATTAACAAATCATTTCAGATAAATGATACACAAAGGTATGAGATGAATCACTCATTACCTGTAACATAAAAACAGGCTACATCCTCCAAAATTGTGCTTAAAAATTCCAATATTTGCAAACAGGGCTTATGCTGGATAATAAACTGTAATTATTTCATAAAAGCCTGTAATTGCGATAATGTAGAAAATACAGTCATTTTCCTAGGGCACTGAAATCTCTCCAGATAAATGGCCTAATTTATTTTCCCCCTTAATCTTTTTTTAATTCAATTCAGCTTATATTTATTTAACATCTACTATGGCTACATAACAGCTAGAGCCTGATAAAATTTAGATATATAAGAAGTGAACATCTTAGAACACAACAGAGAAAAGCATAGAGTAACAAAAGTGGAATAATTTTTCACTCCTATACAACCTAGCAATTAACCCAGACACTTTTTTAGTGCAAATGTCAGTAAGATAGAAGACCCTCACAGCTCACGTGAATCCCCTTCAATAATAAGTGGTTTTGACCTCTAGAATTATCTCCAAAAATTATCCTTGGAAATGCCAAAATGACTCTCTCCAAGAAACACTATATTTCTAGACCTTCTTTTATTTTTTTTTTTCCATTTAATCATTATGGTTTTGGTGCACTGCTGTTTGTAACACAAAATTAAACCACCCAATTTTCAGAGTAGGAGGGAAAAGTCTACACTGGTATAAACCCATGGAGCTTACTTACTCTCCTAAGAGATCAAAGGTCACATCATGTATGGCCAGGGTTGTCAAAGTGTGACCTCAGAGCCCACAGCTTCAGCATCACCCAGGAGGAGCTGGTCAGCAATGCAGATTCTCAGCTCCAGTCCAAACCTGCTGAGTTAGAGGCTCCAGGGGATGCTGAGCAGCTGTGTTTCCACACACTCTCCAGGTGACGCAGCCGCACCCTCACTTTGAGAACCACTGATGGAAGCGGAAAGACTGGCCTGGGAATCAGGAAGCCTGACTCTAATCCCTGCTCCGCCACTAATCTGAGACAGATTACTCAGCTTCTGTGGGGGCTCAGCCTCCTTACAGGACGAGCAGGGAGCTGGAACAGATCACTGCCACACTCCTCAGACCAAGATTTGATCAATCTAGGAAGGCAGTCCCTCCTATAAGGCCTGAAGGTGAAATGGCCACCCAAGTATTTCCCCACATCTTTCTTTTTCATCAAAATGAAACAATCTAAATTTCTTCTTTCCCTCAACCGGTCTCTGAATCACATTTAATATATCTAAAAGAAGGGGTGTCTGAGTGGCTCAGTCGATTAAACTACTGACTCTTGACTTCGGCTCACATCATGATCTCAGGGTCCTGGGATGGAGCCCAGACTTGGCTCCACACTCAGTGGGGAGTCGGCTTCAGAATTCTCTCTCCCTCACCCCCCTCACTCCCATTCATGCATGTCCTCTCTATCTTCAAAAAACAAATATCCTATTTAGATAAAATTGTGTTTGCTTTAGCAAAAGCAATACAAATGCTGACTTTACGGTTGCCTATTTATTCTATAACAAGTCTGTACAGGAGGAATTCCACATAACAAAAGCTCCAAGAAATTCAGCTACTATAGACTGAATTGTATCCTCCCCCAAAATTCATGTTAAATCCCTAATCCCCATTGTGATGGTATTTGCAGGTGTGACCTTGGATAAGTGCCTAGATTTAAATGAGATCATGAGAGTCATGATGAATCAATGTCCTTATAAGAAGGGGAGGAGTCCTGAGTTCCTCTCTCCGCCATGTGAGCACACAGCAAGGAAGGGGACATCTGTAAGCCAAGAAGAGTCCTCACCAGGAACCAGCACCTTGATCCTGGACTTCCTGCTTAGAATTGCGGTAAGTAAATTTCTGTGATTTCCGCTCTCCAGGCTATCCTATTTTGTTCTAGCAGCTGAGCTAAGACACTCACTCAAATGTCCTCTCTGGTATGGGGGTCTAACACACCAGGTTATAGCTCAGAGGAACTATGCCCCCAACCGTGCACAAAGAACATGTATGATCTGACCACAAGAAGTATTTAACAAGTTTGAAAATAAAGAATTTTAAAATGTATAGAACTAGACACTTCCATTACTGCCTAGGAAAAACAGCTTAATTTCTTCTCCTGTTGGTGGATGTATGAACTGGGATTCTTCTCACCACTGTGAAACCTAAGAAACCTGTCATACAAAACCCCTTCTCTGAGATGTGGGAAAGAGGGAGAGTCTAATTTACAAAGGTCGGAGATTTCTCCTCTAACAACACGAACCCAATTAAAGTCAATGTTGGGAGAAATGTCCCATGGAGCAAGCGAATGCCGGCTAATCCCTGGGACCTAACTCAAACCCTGCACCCTGCAGGCCCTCACCACTGCGTCCCAGGCAGTCAGACATCCTCTGCTCTACGCACTTAGGAAAACGCAGTCTTTGTTTCTGTGTCTGCCTCCCCAAGCGGATCCTGCCATCACGTGCGCTACCGACACCAGCACCTAGGGCGCAGTCTGGAAATATGCGGGGACCAGTGTTTGCTCACTTCACTTGGGGGAACGCCGGTGGCCTCTGTCCTATCTCACAGCTTTTCTGCAAATCCGAAATCACTCCAAAATACAGTCTTTAAAAAGGCACCGGTGGCAACTGTGTTATCAGCAACAAGCAGCCTGCCTCACAGAGAGACCGGCTCCTAGACAGCCCTGCCTTGCTGCTTGCCAGACACGTCCCCAGAGTTAGTCGCCTCGAGTGTGACGGACCTGTAGAGGAATGCGCAAGCAACACCTGAGACCCGAATTCTGACTTTAACTTTGGTCACAGTACTCTGGGTTGAGGTGGGGAAAAGGGGAGGCCTCATCCCCGGTGCTCGAGGCCGCTGTGCTCACGGACGCATTCGGAGCGCACAGCAGAAGCGATGTTCCCATCCCTGCGTCAGGGCCCGGCCCGCGGCCCCTGCGGACCGAACTCCTCGCCGCAGACCGGGTGCCCGCGGGGACCAACCCCAGCAGCGCGGGCCGTCCGCGCAGGGGCTACGACTGCCTATGCCCCGTGCGTCCGTGGACGCCCTGCCCCTTCCTGGGCCCCCAGTGGGACAGAAGGGCTCCTCCAAACTCCTCACGGCCCAAGGGCTCAGGAGCTGCTGGGCCACGTCCCCCGGGGCTGATCTCCGGAAAACCGGCCGGCACTCAGGGCGCTCCCTGGCTGGGAAGCGGCGCGTGTCCACCCGGGCAAACCCGCAGCGGCAAGCAGCCGTGCGCCGCGGCCCGGGCCTCCCGCCGGCGTCCAGAGACGCTGACCGCGAGCGGCCAGGCCCCTCCAGTGGCAGAGGCGCTGCCCTGGGTCACACGCCGCCCGCCCAGCGTCCTTAACGGAAGGAGGCGCGGGTGGCAGCGGCGCAGCGCGGCATCTGGGGGGACCTGGGCGCGGGCGGGCGGAGGAGGAAACCACCGCCCAGACCGTAAACCGACACCTCCGCAGCCCCGCGCCGGGGCAAGCCGGCGGTAAGAAGCGCCCCGCTGCGTGCAGGGCTGCTGACAGCCGGCCCGCCGGCCGCGCGAGCCGGGCCGCAGACTGCCGCGCAGCGAGCGGGGGAGGGCGGGAGCGGAGGCCGGGCGGCGGCCAGGCCGCGGGCGGCGGGCGTGTGCCGGGCGAGGCTGGGCGGCGTCGGGAGGGACCGGCGAGCGGGGAGGGGCGGAGGCGGGGGGAGGGGGGAGGAGGAAGAGCGAAGGGCCCTGGCGGGGCTCCCGGCGCCCAGCCGCCCGGGCCCGGGCCCTCAAGCCACCGCCCCCAGGCCCTGCGCTGACGCTGGACGGTCCCCGCCTCCAAACCCCCCGCCCCGGCCAGAGAATAACTTACCTGTTTGCCGACGGAATCGCTCCTGCTCGCCCCTCTGACTGACTCCTCCGGCTCACCGTCTTCCCTCTGGGAGGAAGGGGAGGGACTTCCTGTCCCTCCTCGGAGCGACTTCCGGCGGCTCCCCGGTTCACTCCGTGGTGGACCGAGCGCCGGACACCACGACCAAAAAATAGGATTCCGGAACTGGTTTAGCGAAACCCACATCGGGTTCCGTGTCTCTGCCCCGGTGGCCGGCAGACCCGGGTGCTGCCTTGGTTTCAGCCCATCAGCTCTTGCCGGAAGTCACTCCGAGGTAAAAGCGGAAGTCCAACCCCTCCCCGGCAGAGGAAAGCGGAAGGGTGGAAGAGTCCATCTAAACCTGGGAGATGCGTGTCGGGCTTG
>RCUC01125762.1:0-22117 GCA_003697995.1 Taxidea taxus jeffersonii | reverse complement strand
GGTAAATTCATCATCTGTGTCCGAAATCTCAAATCTCTGATTTATACACTATTACTGCAGTCACCCAATTTTTTTTGCTGGACTGAGTTTCTAAGGTTTCTCAGATGCCCCTCAACAATCAACGCCTCCAAAGTGAAGTTAATAATAGGAATTATGGCAGGCTTTGTGCTGTTCTCAGGCCTTTTACGAGGTAATTTACCTTAAGCTTAATTAAATTGTCATTTTCACATACTTTTCACAGTACATCACAGAATATGGCGGCGGGGGCAGGGGGACCACAATAAAACAAATGGAGTTTATAAAGAAAGTTCTGAGGAGGAAGAACAAAGAAAATAAGGCAAGAAGAGGACCAACATAAAAGCACAACATTAAAGGGAAAAAAATAGTAGTAAGCAAAAAATGGAAATATAAGTATCCATTTTCCTTGCTATACTGGATTATTAACCATGAGGTCTTGAAAGATACACAGCCCAAGGAAATGGGTGGTGTCACACAGCATTTGATCATGCAGAGAGCTATTTAGACTTACCGAGTAATATAAGGTAAGGAAGGTAGTTTTAGTATATAGTGCACACTGGTTTTCAAGGTGTTATTCCAGAAACATCAGCAAAGTCATCACCTGGAAATTCATTAGGCATTCTCAGGCTATACCCCAGACCTTTTCAATCACAATATCTGGGTCTTCACAAGTCTTCCAGGTCATTCCTTTCTCTCTCTCTCTCTCTTTTTTTTTTTTTTTTTTTTGGAAGAGTGGGTGATTGCTTTTTTCTTTTTTAAAGTTTTTATTTAAATTCCAGTTAGTTAACATAGTATAATATTAGTTTCAGTAGCAGAATTTTGTGATTCATCGCTTACATACAATACCCAGCATGCATCACAAGTTCTCTCCTTAATGGTCTTCACCCATTTAACCCATCCCCTCCCCCACCCATTTGCCCTCCAGCAACCCCCAGTTTGTTCTCTATAGTTATATATCACATATAGTTATATATCACAGTATATAGTATATCACATATTCTGTGATATACTGTGAAACTTTTTCTCCCCCATGTACATCTGCTTTGTCTCTTAAATTCCACAAGTGAAATCATATCTTCCAGGTGATTCTGGCACCCACTAATGTTTGAGAGCCACTGTTACAGATCAGACACTGACCTTAATTGAAGGCAGAATTCAGAAAACCTGGGTTCAAATTCTACAATGATTCTGAGCAGCCCAATCTTAGGTATTAATTTCCTCATCTTTGACAAGAAGACCATAATATACACCTGATACAGGTAACAAGGATGCCACTAATGTGCAATTACTCATTCACTGATGCTCTAAGCAAATACTGAGTGCCTATCATGTGTTGAGAACTACTCTAGATGCCTGAGAACAAAACAGGGAAAACCCACTGCTTTCCTGGAGCTTGTCATTCAAGTGGAATAAAACACACCTGCAATAATCAACAACAGACTGGATTCATTTCTTGGGGCCAGCACAACAAAGTACCACAAGCTGGGTGGCTTTGACAACAAAAATGGACTGTCCAATTCTAGTTTGAAATCAAGAGGTGAGCAGACACCTGCTCGCCTCTTACCTCCAGTGATGGTTAGTTTTACCTGGCCACCTGGCTGTGCTGCAGTGCTTAGTTATTCCAAGACTCACCTAAGTATTGCCCTGAAGGGATTTTGTAGATGCCATTATCATCTACAACCAGTTGACTTTAAGTAAATTAGTCTCAATGATATGTGGGGGCCCCATGTAATCCACTACAAGACCTTAAAAGTAAAGCAAAACTGTGGATTACCTCAGGAAGAATAAATTCTATTTCATGACAACAAATCAGCCCCTTGCCCACAGAGCTTCCGGTCCACCAACCTGCTCTACAGATTTCAAACTTGCCACCCCCACCATCACATGAGCCAATTTCTTGATTAATACTGATACTGATATTGATACTAATATTCTACACCCTACTGATTCTGTTTCTGTAGAGAACCTGACTGATATATTTCCCTTCTTACTCTCCTTCCTTCTTCAAGCCAAAGAATTTTTATCTTAATGTTTCAAAATAACATGCCACTGGATATAAATTATTCATTCATTTCAGCTCTAATAAGATAGATGTTGTCCTTGTATTGTAGATAAGAGAACGCAGGCTTAGTGAGGTAAAAAGAATTTGCTAAAAGTCATTCAGCATGCAAGAGGTTAAGAAGAAATGAACTAATCTCCAAATTTTTGGTCTTGCTCATTAGCTGATACACTCTGAAATTTGTCTTCATAATACCTGGGGCTTGGCCTATGTAATGGTTAATTTTATGTGTCAGCTTGAATGGCTCATAGGATGCTCACATTCAACATCATTTTTGGATATGTGTGTGAGGTTGTTTCTAAACAAGATTAGCATTTGGACTGGTGGATTGAGTAAAGCAGATGGTCCTCCCCAGTGAGAGTGGACATCACTCAAACAGTTTAGGGCCTGAACAAAAAGGCAGAGGAAGGGGATTGGTCTCCAAACTGACTGGAACAGGATAGCCGTCCTCTCCTGCCCTTGGACTGGGACTTATACTACGGGTTCTCCTTGTTCTCAGGCCTTTGAACTAGGATGGAATTTATGCCACTGGCTTTCCTAGTTCTTTAGCTCACAGAGAGTAGATCATGGAACTCCTAAGCCTCATAATCACATGAGCCAATTCCTAACAATAAATCTTTTAAATTTGTCTCTTTATTTAGTTGGCTGACCCTAAAGATCTGTCCTGACAGCTATACTCTTGGCTGGAGCCAGGACAACCTTCACCGTCCTTGCTTTTCCCTCTGCCAATGTCTGGGTGACCTTGTCTCTGAAATTCCCAGGCAGGAATTTAAGTCATATGCTTGACCATCCTACCTGCAAAATGACCTGTATGTTGCCCCAGCTGAGCTAGATTTTTGCTGTAGATTGTGTCTTATCTACTGGATTTCACATCCCTTTAAACGCAGACCTGTATGCTGAACCTTCTGGCCTAGCAGTCAGCCCCGGCACTAATAAGAGTACAGCTGTCTTGTCTTCCTCTCTTGCCCCATGGCTGTCCTGGAATCCGTTGTAAGCAGTACCATTAGAGTACGGGCGTGGGCTGTGGGAAGAGAACTGGATGCCAGTCTTGTCTCTACCATTACCAGGTATGTGACCTTAAAAAAGTAATCTCTCTAAGGCTCAGTCTCTTCATAGGGAAAATGGGACAATAGTGACATCAATACGACAAGTAGTAGTAGAAGCACCTACAAAGCCTTGTAGTAAAAATTACATGAGATAAGTATCAAATGCCTAACTCATGCCAGGTCCATGACAGTCACTCGGTCAATATTGTCAGTGACGATGGCAGTGATGACGATCATGAGACAGCACAGTTTCCATGTAAGCATTCTCTGGAAAACTTGAGGACAATGAGAGCAATGGAGAACACAAAGAAAAAAAGCAAGAATCCAGGCATCTTTAACAAAGGAGTGGATAACTAGTTCCCAGTCAAAGGAGAACTAGCCTGGTTTATATGGGCAGGGTATACACGGAGTTGAGGAAGTGGGAATCTTCAAGCAGAAACACAGAAACTCAAAGGCAGAAAGAGGGTGTCTTTACTGTTTCACATTCAGTTCTCTGTCTGTGTACTAAAGAAAGATGAAAGCTAAACTAAATTAAAACTAAAAGAATCAGGTGGCTCTGCCTCATTTCTCCTGCTCTTGCTGCTATTTTTGTTGAAGAGAAGCACATGAAGAGAGAAGTCCCAGAAAATTTGTGTTCCAAGAGTGTGAATTCTAATGGTGAGTGGGCAGGCTTTGGAGTCAAATATTTCTGGGCTCCATCACAGTTCTACCATTTTCCAGCTTATTTAATCTCTCTGGGCCCCAGTTCTCTCATCTGTAATCTCCCAAGATTAACAAACTAGGCAGATGATTTCACAGAAAACAACAGAAACCCAACTCAAATGAGCTTCAACAGAAAGAGAATTTGCTAGCTCATCGCATCCAAAGAAAGGTGAAACATGAGTCACAAGGAGCTAGAGACAAAGCTGAGTTTCAAGAACAATTACAGATGCCGAATTACAGGCACCGACAGGGGCTTTTTTCTGACTCTCATATCTGCTTTCAGCACTTTCAATTTCATTTGTTCTCACTAAGGCCTACAAATAGGGCCAGCCAATGAAAGCTCCCAGCTTCAGCTATCAGAGAGGTCCCCAGTTCAAAATTTTTCTGGGGAAGCAGTTCAGTTAGCTAAGTTTGGCCAACTGCTCACTTCTGCTGCAAGCAGATGAGATACGATTAAGTAAGGACATGACTGCTCCTGTAGGAACCATGTAGACAGTGAAGGATAGGACAGTGGAAAGGATGATCCTGGGCAGAAAATCCCATAGATATCCACTAAACTGGCATTTTTTTAAACCACTTAAAATAATATTTATAAAAATTTAAGTGAAAATGGATAAAAATTGTATATAGAGTACAATCTCAACTTTAGAGAGCACGTAATAGACTAAAATCATTGTAAGAAAATGCATTAAAATATTTATAGCATTTACCACAGGTAACAGAGCCGTGGGTAATTCCCAGAAGATATTCACAGGCCACCCAGTAGACCCAGGTTGCTAATTCTCATGATAAAACTAGAGTTTTAAAAGAAAAAAAAAGTCTTAACTACATGCATTTTATTTATTTTTTAAAGATTTATTTATTTGAGACAGAGAGAGAGCTCACATGCATAAGCAGGAAGGGCAGAGGGAGAGGGAGAAAGAATCCCAAACAGACTCCACACTGAGAGCAGAGACTGTCAGAGGACTCGATCTCACAACCCTGAGATCACAACCTGAGCTGAAACCAAGAATCGGACGCTTAATCAGATGTGCCACCCAGGTGCCCCTAACCTAAGGCACTTTAAAAAGAATTTCATATGCAGAATTCTATATCTGCTCCCTAAGACTGATAATATAGTGATTAATTTTTCATTTCCTTTCCGTTTTCTCCTCAGACCATCATCCTTCCATCTTCTCAAGAGCTTTCCACTCAATCCTGAACCCTAAACACAAGGGTCTAGTATTTATGCCAAGAATATATGTGCTCCCAGTTGATGAAAACAGCTTACATATGCTTAATCTATCCCCTGAAAGAGTTGAAGTTTAGTTCAATTAGCTGAGGTATATAGTACAGAGATAGGCGTTATTATAATCTCCATTCTACAGATGTATAATATCTTACAGCAAGGAAGTGGCTGAGTTGGGATTACATTCTGGCACTAAAGCTACAACTGGACTGACTGATGCCCTAGAGTTTTATCTGAATACCTTTATTTCAGGAAGATCAAGAAAAAGACTGTCTAGCTCAAATGCCACCATTTCTGATTCTTTCTCTGGCTACACAGTCAAGGATGACCTCTCCTTTCTGTAACTTTAACTGCACTCTTTGTCTGAAGCAATTATTGAAAGTTATTCTGCATTGTTGTCTGTTGCATTCATTCGACATACATTTATTACTTAACATGTGTTAAGAATTAGACTCTAGGGATGCCTGGGTGGCTCAGTTGGTTAAGCAGCTGCCTTCGGCTCAGGTCATGATCCCAGCGTCCTGGGATGGAGTCCCATATTGGGCTCCTTGCCTGGCAGGGAGCCTGCTTCTCCCTCTGCCTCTGCCTGCCACTCTGTCTGCCTGTGCTCGCTCGCTCTCTCTCCCTCTCTCTCTGACAAATAAATAAATAAAATCTTTAAAAAAAAAAAAAAAGAATTAGACTCTAGAGAAAGACCAGTGAATAAGATAGTCCCTGATCTCAAGGCTCTTCTGTTGAGAGGTGGAGAGAGTCAAAAGTATTATTGTAATTTTATGTGGTAAGTAGATAGGAAGGTAGGAGTAAAAGTCACTGAGGGCACCTTAGGGATCAAAGTGACTTCTTGGAGGAGGTGTATAAACTGAAACATGACAGATGAGTAGAAGAAAGGCTGAAGAAAGGAAGTGAAACAGGGTCAGATAATGGAAAGTAGGGTGGGGCTGGGGTCAGACCTGGAGATCGGCAGGCCTGAGAGACCATGGGGAGCTGGCACATTTGTCTATTTCAGAATGTGGAATATAAGTCAAAGGACGGCCATACTATAAATAAGCCTGAAGAAGCAGTCAGGGGCTGGATCACCAAGGGTGTTGTCAGTCACATAAATTGGCTCATACTGAAGTACATAAAGAGCAATAAATTTTAAGATTGTGATTAACATGCTCAGGCTTTAAGTTCTCTTTTGCCTCAACATGGAAAAGTGGATTGCAAAGGCTGAGACTGGAAACAGGGAGACCATGTTGGAGGCTACAGCAATATTTCAGATGAGAAATGATGATGGGCTGATCTAAGGCAATGGGATGGAGAACAACTAAGGTGGCAGAATGATAAGTACTCTCTCTCTCCCTCTCCCTTTTTCTCTTTCTCTCTCTCTCTCTCATCTTGTCCATAGATAATAAGAACTGACATTCACTGAGCACTTACTATATAGTGGACTCTCTCCTAAATGCTTTACATTTGACTCATGGAATCCTCAACAAGTCAATTCCTCTTTATAAGATGAAGAAACTGAGGTATAGAAATTAACTGGGCCAAGGTTTTCAAAGTCAGAGACATTATCTTATATTTCTTTCATTATCTTATATTTTTTGAATAAATACTTGTGGATTTGTTATTGTAATCATTCACCAGGGGAATAAAGATCCTTGTAGATAACTTTCCATCTCCCAAAGTGCTCAAGCAGAGTGTGGTGACTTGGCAAGCATACTTTGGAGCAAAATCCCACATTTTGTGGAAGCTCCCAGAAAACCCTAAGGTCCCTAATAACACTAACATCTCATGACTTTATGATTCAGTGACTAAAGGATGAACAACCTGCTAATTAACGGAAAAATCTCTGAGCTTACAAAATTCTCTATCAGTAAGGAAATCACCACTAATCTCAACCACACTTACAACCTCAATTCTCCTTTGGCTACTATTTCTGATCTCCTCTTTCAACATTTCCTTATATAACTAGACAAAAAGAAACACCTACTAATGAGCAGTAAGGACACTTCGATCACACATATTTCCCCAGAAACCTAACCGAAGTGTAATAGAGAGAAAGAGATATTTCATTAAATTCCTCTTAGGTCCATTTTAATTTCTGAAGGCACTGGGCATGCAATAATATGCTAATTTTCATGGACAATGTAGCATTTTAGAGTGGAATTAGGGATATATTCTGAGGAAAGGCTGAAAATCTCTGGAGCCAGGGGACTATGCCTTTATTGCTTTTCTGCTATTAACTTGCTCTGGGACTTGAAGCAAGTCCCTTAAGCCTCTCTCAGTTTCATTTGTACCTCATTTGTAAAATATGGAATAATACTTAACAACTACCTCACAGGGATATACTGAAAAAATAATGAGCTAATAGAGACAGGCAAGATGTCTTGAGATCCTTGGATCAAAGATCCACCACATTAAATACTAAAATTTAATGAATTAAAGATGTATGCAAATCCTATTAGTGTGTATACTTCAGAGGAATGGACTGTGATATCATAAACCATACAAAAACTTTTAGAGTGTGAGGTATAAAAACATTTAAATATAGGATCATTTTCTAAATGTTCTTGCCTTTTAGATTAAAAGCCAGTAGGGCTAAAATTCATCTTCTAAAACTCCAGAGGATAATGAAATATCTCATGATAGCACTTTAAAAGGAAATGTGGAGTTACCTTGAAGTCATTTTCGGATAATAAAATGGTTTAAAGTCTAATTTCTGAAACTGCAAGAAAAAAGATGTCAGATTCACTTGACCCTTGATACCTATGTTCGTCCACATTTCTCATGTGGGTTTAGAGCAGGCAGCAGGCTAAGAGTTGCCAGGAATGCTGGCAGTCTACACTGAGGGATGATGGCCCACTGCTGTAACACCTTCTACTCCAAGAACTACCTTTAAGAATTTTTTTAATCGATTTCCTTATAATTAATATTTCCTAAAGCAGATCAGCATCCACATCCACTGGCTCTGATTTATGTACTAGTTTAAATCTTACCAAAGGGCATGTTTCCCCTTTTGGAGATACAGCCTGAAATGCTATCTGAGAACAAGCATATAATACGGTCATTGTCTGATTCAAATGCACTGCATTTAAAGTATGTCGAAATAACACAGAAATTTTAAAATCTCCTTTAGGATTCAGAAAAGGCCACTGATCCTGAAGGTAAGAGAGACTTTAAGATCTAGGCTTCTAAATTAGGGTGAAATATTCCATATTTTTTTTTGAAATCTTAGGCCGAAACTGAAACAATAATAAATATGAATAATAATTTGGGGAATAGAGGGACGGGTTCTATGGAGCTGGAATTCACTAAAAAGAGCTTTGCCATTCTAGAAGGCTTAAGAAGCTAAGTACAGAATCCCCCAACAGAGAGGAAAATTGTCCTAGAAAAATAAATATTTCCAAATTAAAGAGGTCCCCTATGGGATTGGAATCTTCTACATCAGAGCTGTAATCTCTGATACCCAAATGTCAAGCTACTTTCACAGATATCAAATGGTTATTGAAAGAAGGAGAAATCAGCCCTGGGCAGACTAAATTGTAGAATGTAGACTGACACTACAGTTAAAGACAATGTAGCAGTAAAGAGATTCTAGGTCTCACATCTGTGAAACCAAAACTAAATGTCAAATGCAACTGAGTTATCAGGAAGGCATAAGTGTAAAACTGCTGGTTGGCCTAATTCCCATTCTAGTAAGCACTGCACAAGAGCAGTGACTAGAAAACAATGAAAAATAGAAATACATGCCCAAGAGTAACAAGTTCTAAAAACCTGTCCCAGAAACATGAAAAGATAGCTGGAAGGAATAAGGTTGTTCCTATTTGTAAATCTATTTTTTAAACATTTTATGATGACCAGATAATAACAAAGTGGGTATAGCATGTGCTATCTTATTAGCATCTTGAGAAGGGTCAATAAACACCCAACACTGGTGCTACCCCTCCTGTTCACCTTGACTACTGTAAACATCACTTTTTGAAAAGTGATATTCCCCACTGAGCATAGAGAGGGTCTTTGAATCCTATTTAAAACTCTGCCCCCACACAGTCACTACCTATCAACTGGAGCTGTGTCCTAAGGTGACATCTATTTCCCATCTCCAGATGAGAAATTCCATTTGGGAAAAAAAAAAAAAAAGTTGTGGTTTTTCATTCATGTGTTATATTTAGCAAACACTAAAACACATACTTGTAATAGCTTTGAAAAATACCAGTTATCATTTAGAGCAACCTCCAATTAACCTATCCCTTGTGCAATTCCCATGGGTAGCCATTGTTAAATATTTGGTGCAATCTTTTCTAGAACCTCTAATGAAGTATATACTCTTCATGTTTCCTCAAGTCTAAATGCCTTCATTCGAATTTGAAGCAATTTAATAACTGGTTTCCTAAAGAAAAACCACAACAAATGAAACACTATAATGTTAACATAAAACAAATTATGACATTGCCAAATTTTAGTCATTAAAATCTGAAAATTGTGTGTTACATATATATTATATATATATAATATATATGCAATTTATATGAGCAAAATTTTGTAAATCACAATCTTCTATATCTTGTGAGAAGGAGTTCTAAAACAAGGGTTAAGTAGCACAAATATACATGTGTAAATCCCTCTTTTGCAGATGCTGCCAAAAGCATCTCATATATTTTTTTAAATCTACAGGTGAATCTCATGCACCCTTTCTGGAAAGACCTCCTGTCACAAAGTATCTTATTTTACTCTTTTATAAGAAGATATTTAACCAAAACTTTTCTATCACAATGTGTTCAAGTGTCTGTGATTTCCATAGCACTAGCTTCTTTCCTAAGGCTTGGTCTACGATTCCAAAAAAGTTTCGACAAAAAAGGAGTATATTATTTTACTTGTTACAAAATTAGTATATGGTAACAATATCCTGACAAGCTAAAATTAGTGCTTTTCTATGATTAACTGTAGGTATTAAACAGAGTTGAAAACAAGATTCCGTTCCACCTTCAAACCATCATGTGTTCTCCTGCCAAATATAGAAATGAATATTAATTTTCAACTTTCTGGAGGAGGCCAAGAAAGACTTAGAACTTGCAAATATAACAGAGCTCAGAAATAGATAACACTGAATCATCAGAACAGAATGTAGGCTGATAAATGCACTCATTTTTGTTTCCAAGAGATGACTATGAACCCTAACCCTAACTTTACAACAGAAGAAATGCAGATTGTTGATATGCATATAAAAGCTCTAATTCATTGGTACATAAAATAATATAAATTAAAATGAGATTCAAAAAAATGAGATTTAATTTTTATCCATTGGATTATTGTTTTTTAAACTCATCTAGGGCACACAAGACTCCCAAGACACAAACCAATTAGAAAACAGGAGAGTAACACCAGCAAAAGGCAGAGTAGGAAGCCCTGAACCCTCCTTCTGCCAACCAACACACCAATTCAGCAACAATTCACAGAAAAAATTCCTTTTGTGAGAAATCCAGAAATGAACTGAAAGGCTTCAGGACCCCAGGAGAATGAGAAACCAGATTCACTGAAGACAGCAGGGAGAACTGGAACACCCTCTTGCCAGAGTCCCTGTCCATATGATCAAAAAGAGACTCTCTAACCTCAAGTTTCACTCAGGGAAAGAAAGCGATTGGTTCGTGTGTCCAGCAGGGGTTCCCCAAAGAAACAGTTTCTGTCTTGAATTGGAGCTCTGACGTGTCCAGCACAAATTAGCCACGAAGGGGAAAACAGAGATTTTGACTTGAGCTAGTAGACACCATAGATCCTCCCTGCTGCTTAGCATAGAATAAGTGGATGAAAAATCCCAGCTCAGTTTCCCCCTGAGAAGGAAAATAGTTGCTCTGTATGCCTAATGACCCAACTTCTCTAGGACCACACAAAGAATTATCATCTGTCTTATCAACCTTGAAGCTCTGACTAGGTCTGACAGTCTAGCAGCCTCGAGGAAAATGAAGGTGACAGTTTGGGCTGATAGACACCATAAATCCTACCTTTGCTCAACACAATTAATGGATGAAAAATCACCTCTTTGATCACTCTTGGACAAAGAAAGAGTTGACCCATGTGTCTAGTACCCCAACTTCTCCAGGGATGCCTAAAGAATTAGCATCTGTCTTGTCAGTTTTCACAGTTCTGATAGGTCAAGGGCAGAGGCCCTGAATCTCTGGCCAGGTTGACTGGTTGGGATCATTTCTGTACAAGGCTGCTCTGTGAAGACTGGGAGGGGTACCTACTTTGTCTACTACAGACACCAACAAAGACATCAAGAAGAATGAGGAATCAGGCAAAGATATTACAAAGGAACAAGAAACATCTCCAGAAACCAACCTTAAAGAAAAAGGAGTTATATGATTTACCTGACAGGGAATTCAAAATAATTGTAATAATCCCTGAGGTCAAGATAAAAAAACATTAACAAAGTGACAATCTCAACAAAGAGATAGAATTTTTTTAAATACCGAGCAGAAATCATGGAGCTGAGAACACAATCACTGAACCACAGAATTCACCAGAAAAATTCAACAACAAACTAGAAGAGGAAGAACTAACAAACTCAAAGCTATGTCATTAGAAATAATCCAAAGGAGAAAAAGAAACGAAAAGAGAATGAAATAAGTTTAAGGGACATATAGGATATCAACAAGTTGATGTTTTACACATTATGGAATCCCAGAAAGTGAAGAAAGAGAAAGGACAGGAAAGTTTATTCAAAGTAATAATGATTGAAAACATCTCAAGTCTAGAGAAGGAAAGAGACATATAGATCCAGGAAGCTCAATGGAACCCAAAAAAAGATAAACCCAAATAAATTCACACTAAGACATTTTATGATCAAATTGTCAAACATCAAATACAAAGAGAATTTTGGAAGCAGCAAGAGGAAAGTGACTTGTTACATACAATGGAACCACCATAACACTATCAGTGAATTTTTCAACAGAAACCCTGCAGAACAGAAGGTAATGGGTTAATATATTTATATTCAGAGTACTACAGGAAACAAACAAAAAACCTTGCCAACCAAGAATGTGATATACCACATTAACAAAATAAGGGATAAAAAAATCACACGATTATCTCAAGGGGTGCAAAATAAGGAGTATTTGACAAAACTAAATACTCTTTCATGATAAAAACTCTGAACAAACTAGGAATAGAGGGGATTACCTAAATGTAACAAAGGTCATATATGAAAAGCTGACATGGGGCGCCTGGGTGGCTCAGTCAGTTAAGTGGCTGCCTTTGTCTCGGGTCATGACCCCTGGGTCCTGGGATCAAGCCCCGCGTCAGGCTCTCTGCTTCTCCCTCTGCCTGCTCTGCCTGCTGCTCTACCTGCTTGTGCTCTCTCTCTCTCTCTGTCAAATAAATAAATAAAATCTTTAAAAGAGAAAAAAAAAGAAAAAAGGAAAGCCCACAAATAAAATACTCAAAAGCTTTCCCTTTAACATTAAGAAAAAGGCAAAAATGCCCACTCTCACCACTTCTATTTTGCCTAGTACAGAAGTTCTAGACAGGGCAATTATGTAAGAAAAAAAATAAAAGGCATCTAAATTGTAAAAGAAGTAAAATTGTTCCTATTTGCAGATAACATAATTTGTATGTAGAAAACCCTAAAGACTTCATTAAAAATACTGTCAGAATAAACAAATTCAGTAAAGCAGCAGGATATAAAATCAACATATAAAAATCAGTTGCATTATTATATACTAAAATTGACTATCTGAAAAGGAAAGTAGGAAAACAATCTCATTTATGATAGCATCAAGAAGAATAAGATACATATGAATAAACTTAACTAAGGTAATGAAAGACTTATATACTGAAAGCCACAAAATACTGATGAAAGGAATTAAACAAGATACAAACAAACAGAAAGATATCCCTGTTCATGAATTGAAAGACTTAGTACTATTAAAATGTTCACACTACCTAACATAACTTACAGATTTAATGTAACCCCTATCAAAATGCTAGGCATTTTTTATGAAAATAGAAAAAATTCTAAAATTCATAAGAAACCACAAAAGACCATAAATAGCCAAATCCATCTTAAGGGAAAAAAGTAAAGCTAGAGGCATCAAACTTCCATTATAAAGCTATAGTAATTAAAACAGTCCTTGCTCATGCTCTCTCTCTCAAATATATAAATAAAATCTTTAAATAACAACAATAATAATAATAATAATAAATAAAACAGTGTGGTACTGGTGTAAAGACAGACACATAGACCAATAACAGAATGGAGAGCCCCAAAATAAATCCACGCACATATAGTCAAATGATCTTTGACAAGTGTACTATGATTACATAATGAGGAAAGGATAATGTCTTCAACAAATGGTGCTGGGGATATCTACATGCAAAAGAATGAAACTAGACCTTTATCTCACACCACAAACAAAAATCAATTCAGATGGATTAAACTTAAACATTATACATGAAACTGTAAAACTCCTGGATGAAAACAGAGGAAAAACCATTAGATTAGTCTTGGCAATGATTTCATGAACATGACAGCAGAAGTACAGGCAACAAATACAAAAATAAACAAGTGGGACTACAGCAAGCTAAAAAGCTTCTGCACAGCACAGGAAACAATTAGCAGACTGAAAAGGCAGACTGTGGAGTGGGAGAAAATATTCGCAAACCATATATCTGATAAAGAGTTAATCTCCAAAAAAATATGAGGGACTCTTACAACTCAATAGTAAAGTAACTACTTACTCAGTTTTTTAAAGGTGCAAAGGACTTGAACAGATATTTCCCCCAAAAAAGACATATAATGGCCAACAGATATATGAAGAAATGTTCAACATCACTAATTATCAAGGAAATGAAAATCAAAAGCAAAATGAGAGATCATCTGGCAGGTGTCAGGATGGCAAAAATAAATCAATAAATAAAATAAAACCAGGTGCAGACAAAGATGTGGAGAAACCGGAACCCTTGCTCATTGTTGGTGGGAATGCAAAATGGTGCAGCCACTGTGGAAAAGTACAGAGGTTCTTCAAAAATATTAAAAGTAAAACTACCATATGATCCAGCAATCCCACTTCTGGGTATTTATACAAAAGCGTTGAAATCAGCATCTTTAAAAGATATTAGCCCTTGACATGCATTGTAGCACTATTCACAATCACCACAATGTGGAAACAACCTAAATGTTCATCAGTGGATGAAGAGATAAAGAAGTGTGGTATATACATGCAATAAAACACTATTCAGCCTTTTAAAAGAAGGAAATTCTGCAATATTTAACAATACAGATGAACGTTAAGGATTATGGTAAGTAAAATAAGTCAGGCACAGAAAGACAAATTCGACGATTCCACTTATATGAGGTATTTAAAATAGATACATTCATAGCATCAAAGAGTGGAACAGTGGTTGCCAGGGACTATGGGAGTGGCTAATCAATGAGCATCAACTTTTAGTTAAGCAAGATGAATGAGCTCTAGAAATCTGCCATGCAACATAGTATCTGTAGCCAACAATAATGTATTGTACACTTAAGAAATTTACAAGATTAGATTTCATGTCAAATGTTCTTAACCACAGTAAAGATTTTTTTTATTTAAAAAAAGAGAAAATTTAGCCACTGAGTCTCCTAGGAAAAAAAAGCACTCAAATACAGTCATTGTTATTAAAAATCCTCTTTTTAAATCTTTTCTATTCAGAATCCTAAATATAAAAATAGGAACGTTTTAAGGAGGAAGAGAGAGACACTAACTAAAAGCCTCGCTGAAAGATCAATTCACAAATGCACAGGCCACACAAGACAATGGAAACAAAGAACTAGAAGGTAGATCAAAATATGTTCAAAATAATAGATTTTAAAATGAACAGAAACCATACGAAAAACAAAATATCCTAGTGTGTATATTCGTTTTCTAGGGCTGCCATAACAAATACCCTAGAATGGGTGGCTTAAACCACATTTCTTTTTTAGCAATTCTGGAGGCCTGAAGTCCAAGGTTTGGTTTCTTTTAAGACCTCTCTCCGTGATGACCGGTGTCCATCTTCTTGTGTCTTCACATAGTCAACTCCCTGTGGTCGAAGCTGGTATCCTAACCTCCTCTTCTTGAAAAGACACCAGTCATGCTGGATAAGGATCAAGCCCTATGACCTCATTTTACCTTAAATATCTCTTTAAAAGCCTGGTTCTCACATACAGTCACATTCTGAGGTACTGGGGGTTAGGATTTAAACACATGAATTTAGGAGGAACATAATTAAGCTCACAAAATAGCACAGAAGGATGAAAAAGCCTGACTTGACAATAAAATGAAATAAAACAAAACTTAAGAAAATGATGAATACCAGCTGGAAGTGAAAATCCAATGGATAGATTAAACAGCAGGAGTTCAGTTCAGAGTTTTGATAGAGAATTAGTGACCTGGGAAACACCTGTGGATAATATGTAATACAGCACAGAGAAACAAAAAGATGTAGAATAAGAAGTTAAGAGGGAAAGAGAATGAGATGAATTGATAAAATTTATATCTTACTGAAATTCCAGAAATGATAGTATGGAACTAAGGAAAAGGCAGTATCTAAACAAATAATTGTTGAGAATTTCCCAAAATTCACAAAAGATGTTAATTTTAGAATTTGGGAATCCTCCCAAATCCTAAGCAAGATAAATGAAAAGAAATCCACATTTAGGCATATCATAGTGAAATGTGGAACTTCAAACACAGAGATCTTAAAAACAGTGATGAAGGGGAAAACATCATTGTCTAGAAAAGAATAAAAATTATGAAATTATGAAGACATCAGTAGCAATAGATACAATAGGATATCAGAATAATATCTTCAAAGTGCCAAAGGAATATAATAGTTACTTCTAGTTCTATATCCAGCTACACCATCATTCAAAAAAAGAAGGCAAAAGAAAAAGAAAATAATCTTGAGCATGTTTATCCCAAAAAGTTAATCATGATTACATCTATTATAGATTATTTTTATTTCTTCTTTGCTTTGTATTTTAAAAATTTCTATAATGAACCAATGTTGCTTTTTAACATCTAACATTTTAACATTAGCAATGAACATTAAACAAAATAACATTTAAACAATTACTGAATTTATTAATGTGTAATATATATTACATATATAAAGTGAAAAAGAATTTTATAGTCATTTTCTCCATTTTAATCAAATGTCATTTTTCTTGATGTATTACATCTCAGATCCCGTTAAAATAAATATTTATTCAAAGGCTTCTATTCTTTTCCAATAAAATTTGTGACCCCAAAATGACAACTTAAAACAAGAAGTAGGACAGTGACTTGGAATTCAGGATAATGGAATTATAACATTTTGTTGACAAAATGCTACCAAATGGACAAAGTACAGAACTTTGAGTTTGAGGTGTGCTCTCCGGACCTCTCACTGATGGGGTATATCTTCCAGCATGGGCCCCCTATGTCAGCAATCAGTGTGGCCCCAAGGAAGCTTGTTGGGATTTCAGACTCAGTTCATCTTGATTTGTTTTGAAGTTATCTTCTTGTAATTACCTTCACTTTCAGTTTCTATCATTTGTTTACTAACATCTTGATTTTTTTCAATATATCTGGAGTTAATTATAGACTGATTGCTGTTGCTACAGCTTTCCTTCCAAAACAATACTCTATATACGAAACAATATTTGAAAATAAAATCAGTAAAAAAATAATCATACCACAATTACATTTCACAAGCACTTCTTAATTTTTTTTTTTAGAGATTTATTTTTTTATCTGAGGGAATGAGGGGCAACGGGAGAGAGAGTAGAAGTCTTAAGCCGACTCCCCATTGAGCGCAGAGCCTGACAGAACCCAGAGGTCATGACCTGAGCCAAAACCAAGAGTCTGACACTTAAGGGACTGCCACCATGGCACATCCATGAGCCCTTTAAAATAACAAACTATCGGGTGCCTGGGTATCTCAGTGGGTTAAAGCCTCTGCCTTCAGCTGGGTCATGATCTCAGGGTCCTGGGATTGAGCCACGCATCACATCGTGCTCTCTGCTCAGCCGGGAGCCTGCTTCCTCCCTTCTCTCTCTGCCTACTTGTGATCTGTCAAATAAATAAATAAAATCTTTTTAAAAAATTAAAATAAAATAAAATAACAAACTATCATGATTAACATCCTAAAAGGTTACAGTTTTCATTATCATCTCTTAAATTTGGGGCAATTATCAAAATATATTGTGACAAATAACTTGGCCAATTTGCCTTTTGGTGTTTTGTTGGAATATGTCATACCTTAGAAAAATCATACCACCTTTCTTCGCCCAAAAATTATGTTCATACAAATATAAAGCTTAGACCTCATAATTTTCAATGTTTCACTGCAGTTTCACCCGCATTTGGGTTCTAGCAGAATCCTGCTGTTTTCCTTGCAGTTAAATGACTTTAAAATAACTTTTCAGCTCCTACTTGGTGAGCACAAAAGATGACTTGCTTTAAAAATTCTCTAATCAATCTATAAGGCACTCTTGAGAATTTCAAGTTACTGTGTGAATTCCTTGCATGCCGAGATTTGTAGGAATTTATGGACATTTTCCTCCTGTTGTTTTCTATCAAATGATTCCCTGTTTATTAATTTGCAATCTTTATTCATGTTGCGTAAGTATGAAAAAAAATAATCTCAAAGGGAGAAGCTTCACAAAAAGTCATCAGGTAGGAATTTATTTCAGCTCCAACTTTGTTGATACTTCCTTAAAAGTCTTTCTCCTCCACGATTTTACAAAAGGTTCCACTTTCCAAATAAAAGAAGACGTTTCAGTGTGTGGGCTGATTTTAAAAGGAACACTTCATTTTGCATGATTGAAGAGAAATAAGAATAACAAAGAAATAGTGATAGATTGTGACCAGAATGCTTTCCCCTTCCTTCTTTCAGACACAAAATCTGAGTAACAAATACTTAGCTCAAACCCATGGCATTGCATCCAAACTGTTCAGGTGCCTCTTTTGCTCTTTACTAGTTTCTAAAAGGGTCTATCAATAAGGGAAATTTATGTTCTAATCTCTTCCACCCCAGAATACCAAATCTTTCCTAAGGTCATGATTTTCTTTAAGTCCCAAAGAAATGTTAGTAGATGCTGATAAAAAGAGATTAACTGCGGTGGAAAAGGTCAGGTGCTCAGCACCTGATTAAAACACTATGTCAATGTAATACAGTAGTCAAGGTACACCTTTCAGATAAATCAGAAGCAGGAAAATAGTGGTATGTTTTCAATACCCTCTGGTTATGAGCATTCTGATTTCACAAGCTTGTGGGAGGTCATATGGGTAATGGAGTGACTTGCAGCCTTTAAAAAAAAAAAATCCAATGCAAGAATCTTATTTATGCATTGTAAACCACCACATAAAAATAAATACAGTGCCTATCCTTAATTCGTATGTACCATTACTAATATTATCTACCCCATTCTTTTTTTCTTTTCTTTTTTTTTTTTTCCCGTATGCTTTTGAGATCCTTATTAGCTTGGAGTGTGACCTACTAACTGTGACCTTGGACAAGTTGTTTACCCTCCCTGCATCTAGTCTTTTCACTCCAGGTTCACAAAGTTAAATCAAATGACATTGGTGAAGTTCTTTGCACCCAGAGCTCTCAGTGTATGTAATTCCTTCCTGTCCACACCACTCTTTTCCTTTTATTTAGAGTCTATGGTCATATTACATTGACCAAAGACAAAATTAAATGTATCAAAAAATTAAACACAGACACGGATATGAGAGATGGCCATAGTGATGACTCTTCATTTATCGGAGGTGCCTGCATCTAGGGCTGGTCAGGTCATGCTTCTCATCACCTTGTGACATGCTTTGCCAAAGGGTTAGAAACAAATGTGACACATGAAGCAGCTTAAAAAATGCTCGTGCGTTGGGCTTGCCTTCCTGCTGCTGGGAACTCCCGCTTGTGACTTTTGGAACCCTGCCACCATGTCAACAAACTTGTGCAAGCCTGCTGGGCACTTGTGGTCCAACTGACAGCAGGAACCAAGAGACAAACACATGAGTAAGGCCATCGTCAGGCATGTCAGACTACGGCCGCATGAGACCGGCTAAAGAATACCCAGCCAAGTCAGCCTCAATTGCTGACCTACAGATCCAGGAGCAAATAAAAGGGCTGTTTTACAGTGTTTTTGAGCCATTAAGTAGGTTGGCTTTAAGCCACTAAATTTTGGGGTGATGTACTATGTAGCTCTTTCAACTGCATGGTTATCTTCAACCTTGTAGTAAAACATTAATACAATTTGTTAAACTGTTTGCGAAGATGCAGATTAAGGAAATCCTTAACCAGGGGAAATGGGAGGCAAAGGACTTTTTCCAGGAAATTCATGTAGCTCAAGTCCTTGATGACTGAGCTCTTAAACAATATATTATCTATGTCTAACGCATAAATACTCTCTCTTTTCTGACAATATTAACAAAGAAGTAAAAGTAAGAATATTTTATTCTCAGATTACTCCCTAGACAGACTGTGACTGAGCAACTGGGTTGTGATTTTTCTTGAAGAAAAAGGCAAAATTATTTTCAAAAGGAAATGGAGACCTATCCCCAGTATGAGCAAAGGGAAAATATTAAGATACCATCTCAAAAATTTTTCAAGCATACATAGGGAAGTAGATAAAATAATTCTGGTAACATAGAAAAAACTGTTATAATAGGTTCACTTTCCATTTAAAAAGACTATGACTGATTTTCCTGGATAATTTACAGAGAAACATGATCCAAAGAGGCAATTTTTTGAAGTATGGGTTATAAGGGACTTCATGAGAAATTTGGGCAATAAAATACACATATAGGGTCTAAACAAAAATAAAAGCGTTTTAAAATAATTAACTACAAGACTACTGGATTTAACTATAACTTGATCCAAGGTGTGTTTCAATGTGTTTAATTAGAGGGCAAAAGGCTAGAAAACAAGAGTGTGTGTTCTTGGTTGGACCCATCTTTTTCTGTACCTGGTAAAGATGGGACTGTCAAGTCAATGTGTAAGATGAGTTTGTCCAGCTGACACCTTCCTCTCGTGCAGATGGGAACATTAGAACCTGATGTGACTGAACATTCAACCGTGTGCCTAGGTGCCTAGGTGCCTCACACTCACCCCTCTGATAATCTGACTTCCACTACTGTGTTCCTAAGGGAAACCACTTAGGCTGACCCAACATCCAGTTTTCCTGACATTTGTTGCCTTCCCCTAAAATAATAAATTCACCTTCCTATTTAGAGATGAAAAACATATTTTATTTGCTTATACAATAAAAAATTTAGTATCTCTTGTAAAGGTAATTTCTGTAGTAGAACCCTTTCTTCTCTTTAGATTTCATTTTAGGAGGCAGTATTTTGCTTTATCACATTTATGTCTTTTTTTTTTGTAATATTAAAGAATTGGGGGCTTGGAAGAGACATTAGAAGTCATCAGGTTTAAGCAGTCACCCAAAGCAGGAGTTTCTCCTATATTTTCCCTAACAAGTGTTTTTTTCTAGTAGGTCCTTGAACACGTTGATGGCAGAGAATGGACTCACCGCTATACTGACAAAAGAGTTACTTTAATTTCAGATGGTTTCAGTAGTTAAACAGCTCTTACATTAAGCCCAAACTGATTCTCTATAACTGTGATCCATTCATCTTTTCTCTTTTCTGTCCTCCGGCACTACACAGATTAAGGCTACTCCCAATTGTACATGACAGCTCTTCAAGTATTTGAAAATAGTGATGACATTCCCTAGGCTAAAACCCAGATTTAACAGTTCCTCCCATAAAAGAGTCAGAAAACCCTTTATTAGTGAGGTCTGGCCGCCAAATGCAAGCAGACAGCCAATGAAGCTTTTAGCATGTGGACTGGGAAGTGATGGACATATCTTAGACCTCGTCTGATACTACAAAGTAGTACTGTTCCCTTCCTTATTTTGGAAAACACTTTCTATAATGGCATTAGCTCTTTTAGCACTCATGACACATTAGAGATTCCCATTTAGCCTTCAGTCAGCTAAAACTTTAAAAGCCCTTACTAAACAAACTTCTATTAAGAATACAACCTATATTTTTCTGGTAAAATCTAAGAGTATGATTTAGAGTTATCTCTAACTCTACTCTTGTTATTTTCAATCCACCACTCTAGTGTATGAAGCTGCTTTTTTTTTTTTTAAGATTTTATTTATTTATTTGAAGAGAGGGAGAGAAAGAGAGCATGAGCTGGGGGAGGGGCAGACAGAGAGGGAGAAAAAGGCTCCCCGCTAAGCAGGGAGCCTGATGTGGGTCTCCATCCCAGAACCCTGGGATCATGACCTGAGCCAAAGTCAGATGCTTAACCAATTGAGCCACCCAGGTGCCCATGGAGCTGCTTCTTAATGTTGATTCCTCTAGCTAATTTCCTCAGGTATTTTTTAGCATCATCTATATCACTGAAAGGCTGATAGACCAGGGGCTGATCCTGAGCCCAGTGCCACACCATTAGAGGCTGCTGAGGGTCATCTGGCTATGGGTCTTTTTAACATGTGCTTCTTCATGGTATCCTAAAACCATAACACTCTCTGCTTTTCTTCAGTGTAAAATAATGAACACTATCCCAGAGGCACTGGGTTTCTGGCAAAAGTCTACTTCGTTTAACAGAGGATGCAACGTACCCTGAGAGTCTGCTAACATCTGGTGTATAAAGGTTGATTTTTATTTTTAAAGTAGGCTCCACGCTGAGAGTGGAGCCCAACACCAGGCTTGAACTTGTGATCCTGAGATCAGATCTGAGCCGAAATCAAGAGTTGGACACTTAACTGAAGGAGCCACCCATGTACCCCTAAAGGCTGATTTAAAAAAAAAAAAGAATACATTTTTCCACACTATATTAATTATACACCAAACTCATTCTATAAAGTAGGTATTACCATTTTCACTTTATACGTGGAAAAAACTCAATGTAGCTAAAAGTGCAGGTTCTCTGGAGTCATAAAGCCGGCATCTGAATTCTGACTGCCTCATCTATCAGCCAGTGGACCGCTGGCAAACTACTTAACCACTGTCAGTGGTCTCTCTTCGTAAGATTTTTATGAGAAATAAACAAAATGGTGTATATAATGGTGTA
>RCUC01125760.1:0-10384 GCA_003697995.1 Taxidea taxus jeffersonii | reverse complement strand
ATAATTGGTTCATGCTTTTAGGATTTAAAGTAACTCCATGTTGGGAAGAAAAAAGCCGACTGTAGGGAAGATTTTTACCCGTGACATGACTAATCTCTGTCACAGGCCCTGGTCTGCTCAAGATGTGCAGAAACCCCATGGTTTGGCCACGAAGACGTTCCACTCCCTCGGACCCACAGCCGGGCTGTAGCCAGACACCTCCTGGGTTGGCGCATTGGCTCCAATGGCCTCGGCATTTCTAGCCTGTTATCTCAGGGTCACCATGTGATGTCAACGCCATGACACACTCTGCCACCATGTTCATGACAGAAAAAATGGCCGGGCCTCCGGGCCGTCTCTCTTTCTGTCATGGAGCAGGCTTCCCAGAAGCCCCAGAACACCTGCACCGTAGCAGAGCCCTGAGCCGCCTCCGGAGAACTGGGTCAGAGGCCCACACTCAGCTAAGGGGCCCGGGGGGCACCAGGCTGAGGCGACATTCCTCATGGTCACACCCACCCATGTTCACATGTTGCCTTTGGAACAGAACCGAGGCTGTAAACGAAAGAGGAGGGGACAGTGGCCGTGGGTAGGCGGCTCTCCGTGTCTGGCCCCGTGCTTTGGTGGGCGTGAACGTTTCTCACGGACTGTGCCCTGTGGCAGGCCACGTGGCCTAAAGTCTCCGCTTCCCCAGCTGTCAGCTCCGCGGTTCTGGGCAAGTTATTGAATGTCTCTGAGCTTCGGTTTGATTTTCTATAAAATGGGGTGGTCTATGCCTTTTGATATCAGATGGAATAGGATTTATATACATGCATCGCCCGTGCCTGGCACTCAGGAAGCCCGCCCGGCCAGGTACCGCAGGCGAGTTCTCGGACCCACGGGGACTGGCCTCCAGGTCCTCTGCGGACAGGCCCCGAACTTGATGACTCGGTTCTCTTCGAGAGAGAACTTTTGCATGTTGGGTCTGTGGGACTAACAAAAACAAAACCCATCCAGACCCGGAGACACTAACTGAAAGGTGTCTGTGCTTAGTCTTTCCCGCCGTGGGGGAAGATGTTTACTGCTGCGTTTTTAACATAGAGGAGCGAGCGGCTGTTTATGGCTTCCCAGTCTGCACAGGTGGGTGGGGGGCTACGGCCCATCGCTCTTCACCGACCATCGTGGTTGTGGATGTGACAGGCCTCCTAGATTGAGGGCACAACTAGACAGTTGTCACCAAGAGCACCGCTAAGCCTGCCTGACCGTCCAGATCGCTGCCCCTGTCACCTGTGCCGTCGATCGATGACAGCCATCTCAGAAAGTATCTTGGCCAATTCCAAAATTAAGGGTGAAAAATATAGAACCCAACCCGCTAGATGAAAAGCGGTTTTTCTGTCTCCCCACTGTGCAACCCCCCCCCCCCCCCGGTGCCCTGGGTCCCTGGTCTCCTCCAGGCCAGCACAGACCCCGAGGCCCGGCCAAGCTGGGTGGCGGCCTGCGCCGAGCAGCCCCAGGGGCCAGCCCGTGGGTGGGCCAGGTCCTCGCATGTGAGTCAGCCTTGGGCAGTCTCAGGTGGGTGTTCCAGCCCCGCTGCCAGCCTTAGAGATGAGCCAGGGAGGGGACAGGTGGAGACCCCCCACCATGATCTGGGGGCCTCAGCTCAACCAGGCTCCCCCATTTTGCAGCGCCACGACCCAGAGAACCCTCCAGACCCCATTTGCTGGCCTGTAAAAGCAGAATGGTGTCCGCCCTGCTGGCGGAATCCAGTGCGGCCGAGGACTGAGAGCCAGGGAGAGTTCGGTGTCAAAACTGCCAGACTGGCTTGGAAAATGACCCGAGCATCCCCGAGATCCTTCAGTGTCCCTCGGTGTTCCCAACGCCGCCCCGATGCCTACCCACCCCCGACGAAGACCCTCTCCCAGCCTCCCCGCTGTGCAGACTTAGCACAACCTTGGCCTCTGGTTGACCGGGGCAGAGGCTCCGGGGTCAGTGGCTTCTTGCTTCCTTGTGCTCGGGAACCATCCCGCTAGGCCTTTGCAGAGCATGTCCGCTGCTCTTCTTCTAGTAACATCCCTGGGCCCCCGTCTCTGTTTCAGGGCTCCAAAGTCCTGGCCAAGAAGGAGCTGGCCTACGTCCCGATCATTGGCTGGATGTGGTACTTCACGGAGATGGTCTTCTGCACGCGCAAGTGGGAGCAGGACCGCAAGACCGTCTCACAGAGCTTGTTGCACCTCCGGGATTACCCCGAGAAGTATTTTGTACGTCACACCCCGAGCGGCCACGCCCGCAGCCCCAAAGCACTCCCACGTGAGCAGCCTGACGGGCCCCACGCCCGTCCTGCCGACCTGCCCGGCTCCCGGCCGCGCTGTCCCACGCTACCCCGTCGGGCTCTTTGAACTAACGGGGGCAGAAATCAGTCCTCAGAGCACTCAGTTGCACACGCACTCAGGATGCTCTTGTCACGCTCAGACTGCAGATGCCCTTGTCCTGCTCACACACATTTGGGATGCTCTCACCGCGGACACACTCAGGGTGCTCCTTCACACTCACACTCAGAGGCTCTTCTCATGCTCCCACACACACGCGCAGGCTCACGCACCCCTGCGCTCACTCCTACGATCCTCCACGGTGAGCTCTTGTCTCCACAGCTCCTGGAGGCGCAGAGAGGAGGCCCAGCCTCCGGGGTCAGGGGCGGGCGTCGCTGCGGGGCCAGCCCTGCTCTGGCCAGAGGGGCTCCTGTGGGACCACGTGCGACGGGGGTGGGTGATGGAGGACTGAGCGTGACCCAGGGCCGCGGCGGGGACCGAGGGCTGCGCGTGACCTTTGCGCTGTTCTTCCAGTTCCTGATTCACTGCGAGGGCACTCGGTTCACGGAGAAGAAGCACCAGATCAGCATGCAGGTGGCCCAAGCCAAGGGGCTGCCCAGCCTCAAGTACCACCTGCTGCCCCGCACCAAAGGCTTTGCCATCACCGTGAGGAGTTTGAGAAATGTAGGTAAGGAAGATCCCGGTGTCCCCTGCCCCCTGCAGCGAGGAGACCCAACCCCAGCACCCCGGGCTGCGCTTCCCCGATGATGGTGGCCGGTAGCTGGGAGGGCAGACGGGGGACAGAGGATGGTTAGCTAGGATCCAGGCTGCTGCCTGCTCGCTCGTGCTCTCTCTCTCTCTCTCTCTCGCACGCACCCCCCCCCCCCCCATGCAAGCACGCTGAGCAAACACTGCCCTCTACTGCTCAGCACTGGAACTGCAAGGCTGCAGTGACCTTGGGGAATCCCTGGGTCCCTCTTCACCGGGGTCCACAACTGGGTTCAGCCTGACCCCACACCTCGTTAGCCCAAGGTTTTGGCGTCCTTTTGCTTTGTCTGGCATTCCGTGCCCATCTGTTGGCACCAGCTGCCTCCAGCTGATGAACTCTGTGACCTTACCCTCTGCGCGGCTGACCCCGAGTCACCCTGGGTGAGAGTCAGAAAGCAGGCTCTTCTGTCTGGCGGCACCTGCTTTGCTCCTCTTTCTCCCCAGCAGCCTGCCCTCCTCCCAGAGACCCGCCCTCCTCCTCTGGCCCTGCGAGGTGAGGCCGCGAGTGCGGCGGGCCTTGGGTTCGAGGCAGATCCGAGGTCACACGGGTGTCCCCACGTCGTCTCCCACCCCCCGGGCTCTCCCTCCTGTGAGCCGAGGAATCTGAGTGGCGGGCGAGGGGTCTCCTGCGGTGCTGCGGGCCAGTGACCGCGTGCATATCCGCGTGGCCGTGAAGCATCTGGGTAGCAGGGCCGCAGGTGCCCCAGACAACCCCCCCACCCCGCCCTCTGGCCCCGCCCTCGGTCCACACCCCGTCCCACCATCCCCGAGCCCACCGGGTTGTCTCCTGCCCAGACGTCACCCCGCTATCCTCTGCACGCCCGCACACCCCTTGCCGCGGCTTGCGGCTCCGAGGCCGCACGCTCCCTCTACTCGGCCTCCCAGCTGTCTGTCTGCGGAGCCCCGGATTCACCCTCTGGGTTCACCCCAAAGATAGAACCGGCCCATCACTGAGCTCCCTGCGGCCCCAGCAACCCGGGCAGAGGCCGCCTGTCTGTCGCCTGTCCTTCCTCCAGCTGCTTGCATGCTGCACGGCCCGGCAGGCCAGAGCCAGCTCCCCACTCTGCAGGCTGCAGGGCCCTGGGCATGCCACCTCGCCACACTTGCAAGAGCTGCAAGGAGGGTTAAATGAGAAAACAGTCAGAGGACTCAGCTTGAGGCCTGGCGTGTAACACTCAAATGTTGGCTGTGGGTCGGAGCCCCCACTGGGCCTGCTCGCCCCACCTTCGCGCCCTGCTGAGGGTGCCCAGCTACTGGGTCTGGCTTTCCCCGTGGGCTTCGGGCCCTGGCTGAGCTTGGCCTGAGGACACAGCAGTGCAGGCAGTGGGGCAGACTGTGTCCCCTGCCCCGAAATAAGGACCTGCCCTCCAAGGGCACTCGGATTCGCCCCCAGCACAAGCTCGCGCCACGGGGCCTGGCGAGAGTGTACTGGCCAGATCTAAGGAAGGAAACTTTGTTTTACTTCCAGTATACGGACGAGGAAGTTGGGGCTTGGAGAGCATTTAAGGAACTTGTTCCGAGTGGCTCGGCTAGGACACGGAGGCTGGGGCTCGGGCTCCCCTCCTCAAGGGCTTTGCAGGCAGGTGGATTTAGCGCTGAGCCGTTTTATCACCCCTCTTGAGGTTGCCCCTCTGGCAAAGGAGGAAATGGTGCAAATCATTCGTTGCTAGGCAGTCGTCTGGGGACCCCTTGTGGCTGCCCCCCGACCCGTCCTTGATTGACCAAGTAGCCCCCCTTCCGTAGTGTACATCAGGCTCCTGTGTAAGAGCTGGTCTGGAGGGAGGAGTTGGAAACCCACTGAACCGCATCAGCTCCATGTTCCTTTCTTGCTCTCAGACCTGTAATCCCATGGCCACCCCGTACACAGCCTGAGCGCCTTTTCCTGTAATGCCCGCAAAATGTGGTAAACACAGAGGTTGCTCTGCACCAGGCTCACTCTGTCCGTGGAGAGCGACGCCTGCCGCACGGGGAGACAGCCGGCCTCCAGCCCCGGGACAGGAAGGAGCCGTGGTCTGGGGGCTCCCCCCCGGCATTCCTGCGAGCCAGCAGGAGGGACCCCCGCCTCTCCTCAGCTAGGGCTGACCAGCTAGCAGCGGGCCTCCCGCAGACCCACCTGGGGCCAGGCAGCAGGTCGAAGAAAATGGATGGTGGATTTCTGGCTTATTTTTGAATCTTGGCTCTTCATATCCCCAGCTAGATCAAGAGGCCTCTGCTGTCACCTCCCACCGCTTTATGAATAGTAACTGCACACAGGCAAAGCTCTCCGTAAAGTGTCGGGCTCACAATCTGTTAGCACGGAGGGCCAGGCCCATGGGACATGCAGACTCCTGCCAGCTCAGCAAGCGTGCGAGGAAGGCATCGCGGGTCCCCTTCTCCAGGGAGCTAGGCTCAGGGCGGCTGAGTGGCGCGTCCGAGAGAGGATCCCACAGGCACCAGGCTGACTTCATAACTCGTGTTCTTTCCGCTGCCCCGTCCTCTCATCCCGTCTCCACGCTGTATTTCTGTCCACTCATGGTCACTCACATACTCCCACCCTCCACCCATGAGCATCTCTGGAGCCCGGGCCAGGCCCTGCGGCCCCTGCGGTACACGCGGACGTAACTCACGCCAACAGGTCGGCTCACCATTGCGCAGAGGCACTGACCTCACATGTTCTTTGCTTCTCGGCTCCGTTTCAGTGGACTCTGGCTCAAGCCCTTAAGTGTCTCCAGCGTCTTATTCTAGTTTGGAAGCTATCTTAGCTATCTTACTTCTCTAGGGGGAGAAATGCTCATAAAATGCCTCTGCCACCATCCACTCAGAACATTCTCAGATAGTGTGCCCCGGACTGGCCGATCTCATGTCTGACCCTGTCTGAATGTTGGTACTTGTTGGAGGACTTCTAGACGGGACACTGCAGTATTGCTTTAAGCTGTTCCGACCTCAGTAATAACTCTTTTCTCAGTTACTGAGTTATCGTGTTTTTCTGGTTACAAAAGGCGATGTGTGTTCCATGTGGGGCGTTTGGACAGGCTAGAAAAGCATGAAAAAGGAAAGAACCCTGTCATCCCACCGTCCTGAGAGAACCAGTTAGCAAATCTCATTGTTGTTTTCCAGTGTGTGTCTGCAAACGAAATTGGGTTCACCCGCTATATACTGCTTTGTATTTGTTTTATTTTTTTATAGTTTCAGCTGTATATGACTGTACACTCAATTTCAGAAATAATGAAAATCCAACACTGTTGGGGGTCCTAAATGGGAAGAAATATCATGCCGATTTATACGTCAGGTAAGTTGGTTTCATTTCCTTTCCAAAACAGAAAGAGCCCCTCAAAGTTCTTAGATCACAAACGGCCTACAGACCTCTTTCCAGGGAAGTCTGTTTAGTATTTTCTTGTCTGCAATCTGTCATGAGGTGAACTTCGCAGTCTGTATTTATATTAGGAACTCAAGACACACAGCGCTCATGTCAGTAATTGGGAAAGCCTCTAATTTCTGATTCTCTCGGACCAATTCATACTCCTCATAGAGCTCAGGGTGGACAGGCAGAAGACAGCATTTTATCGTCATTTTGAGACAGAGTAGGAAGAGATTATTATACTGACCCCTCTTCTTGGAGATGTGTCTGCGATACACAGATATACACAGATGAGAACATGTCTAATTTATAGGTCTAGGAACAAATGGAGAGCGTTTCAGCGGTATCTTACTTGTGTGTCATATCCCAAGCTGTTATTGGAAAGACTTCCCACGGTATTAGACACACTGTTCTCTTGGCCCGTTGTGTCGGCTTACAGAACGGGCCTCACCCTGGGCTTCTGCAATGCCATCGAGATGAGTGGGGACCAGCTGAAAGGTGCTGCCACCCACCGAACACAGCAGGGACTTGCACGAAAAAGGCAGCGCGACAGGGCCGAGGGAGGGTACTGGTTTCCTGTGCACTAGGTTGTCTTCCCAGAAGGCTAACAAAGATGATCTGACATGGCTGCTCTTGGGGAACCAGCCAAGTGTTCTAGAACATTCTGATTACTTTTTTGAAAGACTTTACAGATACTAAAGTACAGCACAGGACGATGTAAATTCAGGGCCTGATCGTCACGTGGGGCTGCAAGAAAGGCTCAGCCCTTCCAGGAGAGATGTTTCGGGGGACTGACAGCCTGAATTAAACAGCTTTCTAGCTGGAAAGGACCCCGGTTCCCCCTTTCGAATAGGAAAGAAACATCCTAATTATTCCTGTTTCCTAAAGCTACAGTTGACAGTCTACCTTCTGCGCTGAAGGCACGTGAGGGCGGGAAAACCAGCCTTCCCGAGGGAGGCCTTCTCCCAGAGGTAGAGGAGCTTTGCCCCCTGAGCGCTTAGACACCTGGCAGGAACTCTACTCAGTGGCCAGCTGGGCCCCAAGTATTTAGGGGAGGCCTGGAGCATGCGAGATTATTGTACCCACAGGGCCCCCTCCGGTAACTTCTTCCCCAGAGCACACACAGGAACGGGGCATGAAGAACCAAAACCACACCACGGGGGCCACGGAAGCCGGTGCCCTCACAGCCGGGAGGGAGGACTGTGCCGCTCCCCACGCTTCCCCTCACAGTGCAGGTTCCCCTGCAAAGCGCTACAGGCTTTCTCGTGCTTTACCTCAATGCAAAGCACTGAAACAGGAAGGGCAGGAATGTCAAGGGCGTTCTTGAAAAGAGCAGAAGTGCTGTAAACACCCGCCATCCAAATGAAGGGTAGGCAGGCTCCCTATCCTTCTTCAAGAAACACACTTAGGGATCTGGTTTCCCCAGTGAGCCAGAAAGAACGAAGGAACTGAGCCTTTGTGGGAGGACCCGTAGGGGCTGATGGGGAAATTTTTCATCGAATGAAAACTTAGCCCCATACGAGACCGCGTCTGTTATAAGACGGACTCCCACATTCCCTCAACAGGCTGTGGTGTGTGGACAGGTTCTAGAAATGGACCTTGTTGCTAAGGCAGTCCCGAGCCAGAGATGGGCATGAAGCCGGCCCCGGCAGTCACGGGGGACACAGGATTTCCTGCGCGCAGCATTAGGGTGATTAAAAGGCCTAGAGCTCATGAAAGCCAGCACCCCGCGGGCGGGCGAGCACAACTAGATATGCAGTAGGGGACCAGGAAATGTGGTCCAGTGACTCCCCTTGCTCAGGGGGGCTGTTGGCAAGCGGCTGGGCCTCCAGCCCTGGAGCCGCCCTCACACTCCCCCTCTGGTGAGCAAAGGAGCAAGCTGACCCTTCAGGGACCCGCACTGCACCCGGGTCCGGAGCTCCCCACCATGGGTGTGGGCTTCCCCGTCTGCCGCCCGAATTGCCCTCCGCACCCCCTCGTGACCTAGGCTCCCCAAACAGAGCCCGGAGACGTCAAGTATTGTTATTCTGAAGCCATGGCTGGGGCGTGTGGCACTAGTCTCCCTGCTAGCTGTCCTCTGCCTTGCAGGCGGATTCCTCTAGAAGAAGTCCCAGAAGATGAGGACGAGTGTTCAGCCTGGCTCCACAAGCTCTACCAGGAGAAGGTCAGTGCAGCGAAGGCGGGGGGCGGGGGGGGGGCTCTGTGGGATCCAAGGACCCGCTTCGAGGTGGGTGCACCATGGGGGCCTCTGGTTGCTGATAGTGGCGACGAGCCTTTCTCCATCAGTGTGAGACCCCACCCTCCAGTTAGTTACTGTCCTGGGGCTGACACTCCGCTTGGCAAGGGGGGAAAAGAATAGAGCAAAATGGGTTTAAGGGGGCTTCACGGGAAGAAAGGAGGGTGTGGTGGACAGAAAAGGAAGTGAGGCCCCCCAACAGCCCGTGTCTACTTAGGAAAAGTAACTGCTGGTTCTTGGGGCCTGGAGGGTTCTTTCAGCAAACAGGTATGATCCTGATGGCTGCCGGGCCTACGAGGCGGCTGCCTGTAGGGTCTCAACCCCCTCCCGCCAGCAGGCAGGATGGAGGGTCTCAAAACCGCCCGCACAGGCAAGACGGAGGCTTGCAAGACTCCGCCGTGCTGCCCACCTCCTGTGTGGGCTCCAGCTCTTCAGCCCTCAGCCCACCTTCCCTCCTTCCTCTGAGCGGAGCCCCACTGGCTCCTCTCCTCAGCGGCACGGGCAGGGGCACAGGGAGTCGCATGCTTACGGCCCTCACTGCTTGGTCTCGGGAAGGAGAAAAGATCAGCGTCCAGCTAGTGAGGAAGGCGTTTTTATGACCGAGTCTTGCTGCCCACAGAGACTTATTTCTGATTCGCCCTATGTTTTGAGGCCAAACCAGCCTCGAATCGAGTATATTGAGCGGGATGCGGATTTCCTGTTGCCGAATTCCACCGGTGCGGACCGGGGGTCTTCCTGTCCCCACTCCGCTCGAGAAGGTCGTCACTAGAGCTCTACGGGCTGTCCGCTCCAGTCGGAGATGCATTTTAATCCTTCCTTTGAGAACGTGTTTTGGCCCCAGGGACTTCCAGATTGCCACGATCGGGTGAAGCAGAGACTTCTTACACATGTGCTCGGTTCGGGGCATCAAGATCCTGACACTCCCGCAGCAGGAAGTGGCTCCCGTGTTCCCGAGGAAGTGGTTTTCCGACGGTTCCTGTAAAAGCCCATTCGAATAACTGGCCACTTGGGGGCCTTTTCTGGACGGGTTGTAGGGATAGGCATCCAGTCTCCTCTTCCAAAGAGTACACGGGGACTGGCCTGTCACCGAGCGGGGACCATGCAGGCCCCTCAGCCTCACAGATTCACCCCGTGGGTCTGAGGGGGCCAAGAAATGCGTATTCCCAGGAGGCCGCCTCTGACCCGTGGCTGCAGGCTTGGAAACGCACGGCGGCTGCTCTTAGACCAGGTTCCCCGTTAGGAAGCCGCTGTGCGGCCGCAGGCCTGGGCCTGGTGGAAACACACAACCGACATATATTCTTTTCTTCTGGTTTCACGCACGAGGCGGCGTTTTCCCTTGTGCTGTTCTCTGGGTTAGTCATCTGGGCGGCACAGGACACGTCGCACTGTCGGCAAGCAGAAAAATGCACCAAAGCCTCAGAGAGGAATGCCTTCGTCAAGAAGCACACAGACAAATCTGACAACGCGGGCCTCAGACCCACCAAAGCAAAGCGAGGCGGGTTTTTCTCCGTGGGCCGTTCTCTGCTGGGTTCCGGCCCGGGAGTGTGACCGTCGTGTGCCCCGAACCGCTCGGGCGTTCAGCGAAGAGGCACCGCTCCTTCCTGATACGGTCTCTCCAGAGGTCTCCCTCTAAACGGCGTATGCACTAAAACGATAGGGCCCCGTTTGGAAGGGGTTCCCGAAATGACCGTCTGGGCAGAGCCCTTCCGCTAGTGAGGGGGAAACTGAGGCCCGGAGAATGACATGTTTGCCCAGCTTGCAGCTCCGGGTGCCGGAGGCCAG
>RCUC01125759.1:0-10026 GCA_003697995.1 Taxidea taxus jeffersonii | reverse complement strand
AGTACGGAGCCATTTAACACTGATGTGCACTAACCCACTTAATCTTCGGAGGATGGTTTGCATGCTGACCCCTCCCTACAGGTGGCATGTCCCAGAAGGGAGACCAAGGCCTGAAAGCTCCTGTCCCTTCCCCCTGCACCTCTCCCCACCTTCTCTCACAGGTGGGGCTCTAAGCGCCTGGGGATCAGTGCAGCCAGGAGCCCTACATGGCCATCCAGTAGGACAAAGGAGATCCATCTTTATGACTGGGAACGATGTCAATGACATCCGTTGAGTGTAAAATGCCAGTTTCAAGGAATCATGAGCTGTCAGTGTGGGGCTGAGTGCAGGAGGGGGAGGGGGCAGCTCGAGCATCCCTGAGATACTCTTCCAGGGCGACAACCCCCAAGGGTGAACAGGACTTCCGGGGTGGCGGGGGGAGAAAATTTCAGATGACTCTTACTTGATTCTTGGAAATCCTGTAATTTCCCAAACTTTGAATTCTTAAACAATGAGTATGTGGCGTTGCTATGTTAATATAAAAACAAAACAACAAAACTATTTTCATTCTGAGGAAAAACAAAGAGGGAAGAGGGAAAAGAGAAGGAAATCAGGGCATGGGAGTGTCAAACGAGCCGGGCTCTTTTGCCTGCCTGGAGCTCATGGAGGAATAGCCAGTTTCCACGAGGTCATAGCAACTAAGGAACCAAATAAATACTCATCAGTCTCCTTTCCTGCTGTCACTCAACCACCAGATGCCAAGCTGGGGACAAGATGCCGGACGCCAGCTGTAGCAGCACCCCTGAAAAAGGTGGCCTGCAGCCTGTGGCTTGGTAGAGGACTGGGACCAGAGAGCAGGTGCTGGAGGTTTCCCCAGAGTCCAAATGACCAGACATTCCGGGGCTGGTGCCAGCAGCAGGCAAGCAGTAAAGCAGCAGGGCCCCAGTCCTCCCCGGCAATGCCCATTTACCCAGAGGATGCTTGGCTCCTGTACCTTGGCGGTCCCAGAGGGAGCACCCTTCCACAGAGGCTCTCACCTGTTTGAGGCCCACGAAGAGAGCTCTGCCGTCGGCCAGAGCCAGCAGAGACTGGAACGCAGCCCGGGCTTCTCCACCACTGACAACCCTCAGCCCACCCCTTCCAGGGCCCAGACTACCCCCGTCCCCACCGACCTTGCCAGACACACCCCCCCACCCCACCACGCCGCTGCTACCTGCCCTCACTGGTGCTCCAGTCCCATCAGCCTGCTTGCTGCTCCTCACCACAAGCTCCAGAGGGTCTCATCTTACCTTCAGGATCTTTTGTCGACTTTCAGGATTAAGCTCTTGATTCGGTTCTTTTTAATCTTTCTCAGTTTTGAATCAACTCATTAAGGCTATGTGTGTGCCTCTGATTTACTACTTTAGCTACACCCCCAAAGTTTACAACATACAATACTCTCACTGGCAGCCACCTCCAGACGGTGTTTCCACTGTGATTCTCTTTCAGCCCAGCAATCATTAAGGAGGGCATTCTAGCTTTCAAACCACCATGGCTTGGGGCAGGGGGGTCCCTTTTATCACTGACAACGATCAGATGGGATCGCCGTTCTCTGAGATCGTTCTGCCTGCCTTCAGGGTGGCTTACTCTTTTCAGTTAGTCACTCTCAGTGCATTAGTTCATCGGCTCGGGGCAGGGATGTCACCAAGTGGTCTCTGCACCCAAGCAAGAGGGGCCTCTGCAGTGACTCCCGAGCGTGACTCTGAGCTCTTGGCTGAGACATCAGCAGTATGCTCTGATTGCCAGAGGTGCCCACCTGCCTGACGTCCTGGTTCCCATCTGCCTGCAGGTGACATTTGCTGGCAGAGACCCCTCACGGGGTCCAACCAGATCCTTCCCTCCCTCTCCAGATCTGGCCAGTCAGGCTTCGGTGAGATGATTCTGCTCAGTCGTCACAAGTGCGGGACGCAGCCTGGCCTCCCACCCACACTCCCTCCTGACCCAGCTACACATGGCCCTCCAGCCTGCCTGGCCTCACACCTGGTCACTTTATCACATACTGTCTCTGCCTTGACAACCTCCAGACCCAGGGGACCCACAAAGTCTGCTTTCTTTGCTCTCGCATGGCAAAGCATCAAGCATCAATCAAGAAAGTTTGGAAAAAAAAAAAAAAGGCAAAACAAAGGAACCCACGGTGTTTAGATCCCATAGGTCCTGCTGATTCTCCCTCCACAGCCCCTGTAGCTTGTCCAGACCCTTCTGCTCTCCTCACACCCTTCTACCTGACTCCCCAAGACCCCTATGCACTTCAAACTTTGACCACAGTGCCCACAACAGCTACGTTGCTGAAGACCCAGCACAGTACCCCATCCACCACCACCTCCCAAGGCTTTTGAAATGTTTTTCACTGGCTGCCAGCAAACAAACAGGAATGTCACACCACATGTCTGGAGTCAGAAGTAAAAAAGTGACCATCCAACAAAGTTATGGAGACCAGGGAGGCCTGAGAACCCCTGGCATGGGAGCTCTGGTCTCTGATGTGCTCAGGCTGCTCCTTCCACAACCCCCACCACAGGGATGCTCCTGCATTCACTCGCCGGCACCTGCCGTGGCTGACTCTTCTGAGTTGTGACCCTGTGGACAAGGAGTGGCCTCTGGGAGGAGCTGGGGTCATGAATGCTGAGGCTCTCTCCTGACCTTGGCCGAGGATGCCTGTTCCCAATCCTCAACCCTGGGCTGCTAGCAGGGAACGGAAGGCCAGGCCAACCTCTCGGCTTACACAAGTTGAAGTAAATGAGCCGTTTTCCCTCTTAACGTGCTCTCACCCCTCCCTGGAGGTGCCCAACCATCCAAACTGGGTCTGAGCCTCCCAAGCAAAAACATAATTCTCCAAAGTGAAATGAATATACCAGGGCCGCAGAGCATTGGGAGAAACAAAGGGGGCAGGGCACTTTCTGAGAGCTTCCCTTCACCTGGAGCTGCCTGAGGGGCAGCCCACGTGCTCCAGGCCACTCTGTCACACTGCCACCACTCCTCCTCGACCCTGTGCCCCCCTCAATGCCACTTCCCAAACCCCAGCCTTGGTTCTGGCATGGCTCAAGCTTCCAGTGACCTTGGTGGACCCCATACCCTGAGCCTGTGATTTCACAACCACCAAGCCTCAGAGCACAGTCCCAGGTGTGGACAGCAGCCCTGGGTTGGGGTTCTAGGCCCTCGAGCCAGCCAGGGTGCACAGAACCACGTGCCCAGTGGTCCCCGTGCAGCTCAGTCACTCCGCAGCAGCACGAACGCCAACTGATTAGCCAGAAACACCAGATTTAACTCCCACCTACGTCCCGCCCACCATCCTCTCCCAAATAGCTCTGGGGACTTAAACCAAATGAGCATGGCTCAAGATTATGTTTCAGAAAATACAGAAAAATAAATCTGCATTTCTAGCACACTGCCCCCACACTTGCCACACGGAGCCACGGGGGCCTCCCACAGGGCACGGGGCTTCGAACAACAGGTGTTCCCACTCAGTGGGAAAGCTCTTCCTTCTCTTGCTCTTCCCTGCTGCAAGGTGAGGGGTGCCAGAGGAGGAGACCTCTGTATGCTACCATCCCTAAGTCTGTACTGGATCCGACAAGAAGCGGGGACCCCTCTTCCTCCCGCTTAACTGTCACCGCTGTGGCTGACCCCAGAGTGAGACCCTCTGGAGCCTCCAAGAGGGCAATGGCACCCCCGCCAGCCCCGTCAATATACCTGGCCTGTCCTCAGGGAGGCAGGCCCTAGAAAAGACGGCCTGATGGGCAGGACTACTAAAAGGCCCTGAAGACAGACCTGTGGACCAAGGCACCAACAGGCCACACCTACTGAGAGCAACCGGCCGGGATGTGTGCTGAGGCAGACAGCCTGCACAAGGACAGATATCAGGAGCTGTGTGGCCAGAGAAGCCAAAGCAAGAGGGTGTTCCAGGGGAGATGAGGACGAGCCCAAACAAAATGAAGAGCTAGATAAACCCCTGAAAGACCCTGTGGGTGATGGAGGGAAGGGAAACAGGCACTCCCCAGCCCCGAGAGGGGAGGACTGGTGGCTATAGGCTGGGCCCATCAGAGACCCCTACCAGGGATTCCTGGTTCAGCCCTTTTATGTTCAATGGCCTTTTAAGAGCGCTCACCTAGAGCAGCCCGGGAGCTTTCCTAAGAGCTCAAGTGGAAAAGGACCAGTATCTGTAAACATCTACCATGCCTGGTGCTGGGGAGTATAGTGCTCCCCTGTTATGAGGCAGACGCAGCAGTTCTTACAAATAAGGAAGAGCTCAAGGTCCTGCCCAATGTTCCAGGGTAAGAAGCAAAGCTGGAATGGTCTGACCTTGACAGCCTTCTTCCCGCCTCCTGAGGCTCAGGCTTTTATGCTGAACTAGGTGGGAGAGTAGCCGTGGCTTTTCCAAACCAGAAACAAGTGGGTACAAGCTGTTTGTTCCTGGAAATATTGGAGGATTTCCTTAAAAAAGCTGGGCACCATCACCTGCCAGACAAGGCTATGCCACCCCCCCCCCCGCCCCCCAGAATGGCTCCTAGCACTCTCCTCAAAGATGCTGGCAAAGGAGACTGGTGCAGGCTCTTTACTAGCTCAGTCCACTGAGAGAAACTGTTCTAGTATTCCCCGGGGGGCAAAGGTGGAGGAAAGAAGGCCATGTGCCCCATCCATGCTACCAGTGCCCTCCCTACTGCGTCCACCCTCCACCTGGGGTGGGCAGATCAGCTGAGGTAGAGGGCTCCCCTCAGCCTGTCCCACCAGCCGCTGCCTCCTCACTGCCGAGGGCCCTCACAGCTAGAGCAGCAGAGCTGCTGAGGCCTGGGGACCCCAGGCTGCAGAGAGCAAAGGGCCTGCCCAGCTCTCGGCCCGGCACCTGGTGCTCAATCACTCGAAGACACTCAGGTGGCAGCAGCCTCTAAAGAGCCCCCACAGGCCCCAGCTGCATCCAAGGAACGATTCCTGGGAAACAGCCCAGGTAGCACTGAGCTCCCATGGGGCAGAAGCCTCTCTCAGTCCCTGGCTACCTCACCGGAATGAGCCTTCAAAGCTCAGAGTCCCAAGGCCAGGACTGAAGGAGAGAAACACCAGAATCCTTGAGGCCCACAATGAACTTAGAATTGACATTCACCCCTAACCCCACAAGGGGAGCCAGCCTCACATGGGCCGATGGGCGCTATGGCCGACCGTGTGCTAGACAGCAACCAGCAAACTGCTGGGCTGACAAGCTGCCCTCAGTGCAGCATGGGAGACCCGCGCTATCTCAGGTGATCCTGACCTTAGCTTTGGCACTTGGCAAACGCCTCCATCCCGATGCCCCTGTGCCTTTAGGAGACCATGAAATGGCCTATCAGACTTCTAGCCTCAACCCAGATCAGAGTGTCAGCCCCACAGCACTGCCTGTCCTGAGCCTCCTTATCCTCCCTGACCCTCCCTCACTGTTCTCCCAAAGGGGCTGGCTCAGGCCTGGCCCTCATACGGGGACAGAGAGACACTTCCCTGGCATACACCCAGAGCGCCCTCCCGGCCAAGAACTGCCTCCCGCCGGCCTCAGCCCCCTGCAGCTGGCTCCTCTCGGCAGGCCTGACCCTGAGCCTAGGCTGTCCCTTCTCATAGATGTGGAACTAGAAGCATGAGGAGGTGCGTTCTACTTGGCAGAACAACTCACTAGCCTTCCCTCCCACTGCTCTCCCCTCCCATGCCTGGGGACTGTCCCAAGGAGGGCTGCCAAGTCCAAACCTAAGTCTCATGGGGTTCTCTCCTGCTGGACCAGAATGAGGTCACGTCACAGCAAGGCTGGGACACAAGCAGTCACAAAGCCTGCAGGCCTCCTACACCAACCAGGAATCGCAAAACAAGAGCGAAATCACAACTCGACAGCTAAAAGCCAGACGTGTGAGGCAAGTGAGTAGGGTGGGAACCGTGGAGACCTGAACACCAGTCCTCACCCTGCCACCTGAAGCTGCGTGCAGCCCTTATAGTTCCAAACTGCTCCCTGGGCCTTGGCTGCCCCCACCGGGATTGGAAGTACCTTCAAATCGGCCGTCTTCATCTGCAGGACAGAAGCCCTATGCACCGACGATCCACTTGGGAGCCCTGGGTCTGCTCAGTCCCACGCTTCAGGAAGTGACTGGTGGTACCTGGGCCTGATGGGGCCTCAGCCACTCCCCCAGAACAGAACGTGAACGCTCAAGCCCCCAAAGAGTTCAGGTGCACAGCTCCCCAGAAAGACGGGCCAGGGAGCGGACTTCACAAGCAGGGAGCCCAAGAGGACAACATGCCCGCACGGGGCTGTATGAACTGCCAGCTGTCCCTCAGCCTAGTTCCCACATCTCCAGGTTCCACAGCCAACAAACCACTGCGCAGTTTCCCTTATTCCCTGGGTCACTTCTCCAGGAGAACAATGTCAACAGGCTTCCTTTACTTGCTCAACGCTGTGCCTGAACATGGCACTGGCATTCTAGACACATTTAAGGGTTATTAGGCTGAGAGCTAAGTCAACAGTTTAAAAGAGAACCCTCACACTCTCTCTCTCACACACACACATCCCAAAAGCCCTAGGTGATCACCTGGCATACCTTGTTTGCGTGATGTTTCTGGATATTGTTCTTTCTTTCTGTGGGGAGTTGGAGGGGAGAGTGGTTTTCAAATGTCCTCCTGGTTATTAAAGAGCCCAAACCGGTTACACATGAATCTGAACAACCAATTTGCCAAAGGGCTGACAGGGTGGCTTCCCAGCAATCGCCCAGAGGCCGGACACTACACCTAGATGGGCCGGCCGCTGTGGGAAGGGGACCACCGGTCCTGCACTCCAGACATGTGACAGGGAGTACAAGTGGTCATCATGGGCTGAGGGGAGCAGGCAGCCTTCCAAGTCCCAAGAGAGCAGAAGAAAAGGCCCACGCTCCCCCACCCCCAAGCCATGGCCAATGGTCCCCACATGGCCAACTCAGAGGGCAGGAGAAACCAGAGCCCCAGCCTAGACGCCTCACACCTTGCTGCCAGCCCGAGATGCATGAGCACAGCAGGACTCCCTCAGCCCTCAAGAGTCCATTCCCGCTCTCCTCTTTGCCTGCCTCCCTCTCACAGGTGGAGAAGGGGATGAACTGAAAGAAAGCTCTGGTCTCTACACTCCCTGCCCCCTTCAGTGGTGGCAGTTATGTCCCAACTAGAGACATTCCAATGACTGCTCTGCTCAGCCACACTTCCTGACTGGGCGCTGCAAGCGGCCCACCTCCCCATGGCCTGCCCACAGGGGCTAGTGCTGGTCACTGGCCACCCACTGCGTCCAGGCCACTGGCTACACTGGCAAAAGTCACTCCGAGACAAGGCCTCTGCTCCCTCGATTCAATTCCAGGAATTCTCAAACACACACACACACACACACACACACGAAGATTTCCTCCCTCAGCACCTGCCTAAGAGACTCCTGTGTTTTCTGTCTCCAAAGGCATTGTGTCCAGAGAGCCATCGTGTCCCCAAGAGACCCAGATTCAGAGCAGGGGTTCCAGGCCTCTACTCAAATGTTGGACCCAAGGTACACTGGAGGTCACTGTGGGGCAGATTCCATGCAGCCCCCTGGGGGAAGTGTGACCATGTCCAGATGCCTCCCCCACCCCGAAAGTTAACCCCTGGACTCCCTTCTCAACTACAGTACCAGCCCCAGCACTTCTGCCAGAGGTCATAGGTCCTGCGAGGGGTGAACTTGTTTCTGCATCTTACCCCACTGCCCAGGCTGTGAGGGGACCACAGAAACCATCCCCAGCGGGCTCCAAGGGAAGAGCCACTCCCTAGCCCCACATGGGCCTCGAGACGGCACCTCCGCCTCCCTCCACACCACCGAGCGCCAGGCTTATGACCTCACCTGATGCCCATGGAGTGTGTAGAGCAGCCGGCCCTCCATGAGGTCCAGAATCTTCAGGGTCGAATCACTGGAGGCGGTGAGCAGGTAGTTTCCAGACGGGTGGAAGGAGAGGGCGTTCACCGCTGCGCTGTGCACTAGAGGGGGGATGTCAGTCAGGTGCTGGCAGGGAGGCCCGGGCATGCAGCCAGAGCCTGAAGATGGGCGATCAGGGCCGGCCGAGGCTCGGCTCGGGGCCAGGCCAGGGTGGCCACAGCTCCGATGACAAGGGGAACCCCACAACCAAAGAATAGGAGCAGACTCGCCCAGTGCTGAGGACAGGCAGCAGGAGACACAGGGCAGGCGGAAGCCCATGTGACAAGGGCGCAGGCGAGTCCTCTAGCTCTCCCACCGCCTGGAGTGGTCGAGCTGGAGCAGAACGGAGTGCTCAAACATGGCACCCACTCTGTCTCTCCGAACACTACTTAGGGGAAACCGAACAGGGGTTCGGGGCAGGCGGGCAGACGGTGAGACGCACGCTCTGGAGCCAGTCAGGCCTGGCTTCCGATCCAGCCTCCCCACTGTCCCTCACCGTAGGACCCTGAGCAAGCACCCTGACACGCTGCGCCTGCTTCTCCTGCTCTACCTCAGCACCCACAGGTTGGGGCACAGTGGGGAGGGGCCTGTCCATGAGGCCTCTGTCCAGAGAGAGCCCCCGATGGGCCTCTCTGCTGCCCCGACTGTCACCCACAGCTTCCAGATCCTGCTGCTTTACCCACTCCATAGCTCCCCCTCATCTGTGTGACTCTTTTCCCCAGTGGCCCGGCCTGAGCCCATCCATCCTGGGGACCCTCACTCTGCGCAATCCAGCCACCCCAGCCTGTCAGCTCCCCAGCTGTTCCACACAGAGCTGGGAGACTCTTGCCCACCTCCACCCCCGACCTTGAAGCTCACCGCTCAGTCACCTCCTCCGGAAAGCCTCCCAATCTCATCAGGGCCATCCCCTTGAATTGTCCCCCTAAAGCACCATGAGTCTCCAGTGGGCGCACTCTTCACCGCAGCCTTCCACGTTTCTGTGTAGCTCTTTGACCCGAGGCCAGGTCCCCCACGAGATTATGTGCTCTATCAGGCAGGGGCTGTGTTGGATCCTGGCCTCCCAGCCTAGCACCTGCCACTGAGAAGGACTCAGAAAGCGGCTGGTGAGCTGGACCCAGGCAGGCCACGTTGGGACAACAATGTGAGGACCGGCTACCTCACACCTTCTTAAAGAAGTTGCTCTAAGAAGACCTCAATGCCTTCATCCATGGGCCAGGTTGGGGACACCAGTGAGGGTGAGATTGGCCTGCCAAATCAGAACTGCTACAAACAGAAAGACAAATTCTAAAACCAGCCCCTCAGCCTGGCCCTGGGAGGTTGTAAGAACCAGCATTAGGTCAGAAACACACCCACCACCGGTCGGCCATCCGCAGAGCCCACAGGGGTACAGGGAGCCCCCCACCGGACACCAGCCCAGCTAATGTGCCAGCATGCCTGGGGAGCGTGGGTACAAGTTCCCAAGCACACATAGAGGAGACAGTCAGGGCTTTACATAACACAGTGTTTCCGTCTGAGCACTCTCCAGGCACCAGAGCTCCGGGGGCCAGCCTGCAGAGACACTGACGGGCTCCACAGAAACAGAGGACAGAGCCCTCAGCCTGCCGCACTCCCCACACTCGAGGCTGTTGGGGGTGGGCGAGGTCAAGGTCCTCAGTGTTTGCCAAGACTTGGGGCATGGAGAGCCAAAGATTTCAGCCACAGCTGACCCCATCGGGAACTGAACAGGCAGGAGCCAGCCACAAGCAGAAGCAGAAAGAACGTTGGTAACACAGAATGTGACTGCCAATACCCACATGTGATAGGGGACACGCACATGCAGAGGGAAGTGGACAGAAGCTCCAGATAGAGACCTTCTATAGAGTCCTCTGGGGAGGACAGGAATATGGGACTTCTCATTTTTACTCTGTATACTTCCAGATTTTTTTTTTTTTTTAATTTGAGAGAGACAGCACCCGTGTGCGCAAAGCAGTGGGGGAAGGCAGAGGGAGAGAAGCAAACTGCCCGCCAAGCAGGGAGCCCAATGTGGGGCTCGACCCCAGGACCCTAGGATCATGACCGGAGCCGAAGGCAGACACTTAACCGACTGAGCCATCCAGGCACCCCAGATTTTTTTT
>RCUC01125758.1:0-13438 GCA_003697995.1 Taxidea taxus jeffersonii | reverse complement strand
AGTAATTAGACACTTGGTGACCTATTCAGTAATACACAGATATAAGAATACATCTGTCAGTAACTTATAGCATTATATAGCTGTAAAGTCTTTTTTTTTTTAAAGATTTTATTTATTTATTTGACAGACAGAGATTACAAGTAGGTAGAGAGGCAGGCAGAGAGAGGAGGAAGCAGGCTCAATGCTGAGCAGAAAGCCTGATGCAGGCCTCGATCCCAGGACCTGAGATCATGACCTGAGCCGAAGGCAGAGGCTTTAACCCATTGAGTCACCCAGGCGCCCCTGTTGTAAAGTCTTCTAAAATATATTGCCTCATTACAAATTCCATTTATGAGAAATTGATGGAAAGGTGGAAAAAGAAGACAGAAAATTAGTGTAATAATGAAAAACCGAGAGCCCAGTACCAAAGGGAAATTGGTGATGCTGAGAAAAACAACAGAGACAAAGATTCTAAGAGAAATAGGAAGGGGGAACAGAGGGAAGATTGCATTAAGGAGAAAGGAGAGAGAAAACATGAGGTCAAGAGGAGGAAGGAAAGATAGGTTGAGTTATGAGCATTTTTAAAAGATGGTTCTTTTTACAAAAAACAGCTAACTTTTAGTCTTATTAGTTATCTTCTATATTCTTTCATTTTAAATGCTAATCAAAGGTAATAGCTTTGATTTATTTTTTTGTAACCCTCTTCATATATTTTTAAGTTTGTTGACATTTGTCCACTTTATCTTGGGAAAGATTTTTCAGTGTTTAATTTAGCTGAATCCTTATGATATCCCCATAATATTAGCCATGGAGGCAACCCTGGAAGCAACTTAATTTTTCAACAAAGTTGTGCCTGAAAGTTGGTTCACTGAGCGACTGATGGCTTGAATTAATTTCCTGTTAGAGGAGGTCATTTAAAATGGCTGTCTTGACTGCTGTGAAATACACTTGATGTAATTGAAACTTTGGTGATCTTTTCCTAAGTTCTTTTTATTTCATTTTGTTTCTGACTACCTTTTGACATACAAAAGCCATACATGATGGGTACAACTTGATGAGTTGGGAGATAAGTATACACCCCTGATACTATCACTACAGTCAGTATTGTAAACCTATCCATCATCTCTAGAAAGTTTCTTCCCACAATCTTGTTTATTATTCTATTTTTTGTGATCAGAGGGTTAGCAGATATTTAGATGTGTAATATAGTATTTTTAACTATTATTAACTATTACGTTAAATAGAAGATCTCTAGGGTTTATTCCTCCTGCATAATTGAAACTTTGTATCCTCCTATTAGTAACCCCCCCCCCCCATTTCCCACATGCCCCAGCCCCAGGCAGGCACCATTCTACCCCATTTCTGTGACTTTACTCTTTTAGATTCCTCATGGAAGTGCTATCATGTAGTATTTTTCTTTCTTTGGCTTATTTCCCTTAGTGTGATATTCTCTGGGTTCATACATGTTGTCACAAATGGCAGAATTCCCCCCCCCCTTTTTTGTTCTATTTTGTTTTAAAGCTAACATTAATGAATGAATTGTTTTTTTTAATATTACCAATATAATAGAACCAAGTCTCTTTATCAAAGACATTAAAATAATATTAAAATTTTGAACTAAGCCACCATATTTGTGTTATGCTGACAGGCTTTTAATACATCCAACACTTTTTTCAAGTTTAAAGACTGTTTTTTTTTTAAGTGAAGTCATTTTTAAAAATTACTCAGGAAGTCATACTTTTTTCCTCTGATCTTACCATTTTGATACAGGTCAGGATAAGGTAGAGTGGCTCATCCCTAATAAGTGTCTGTTAAAGGTCAAAAATAGCCTTTAATATTGTTAATTATCTTACTATGAATGGAAATAGGATATATGTTCCTTTTACATAATTGGATTTTTATATAACAAGATTTATACCTCAGGCTTAGATCTCCCTAGTAGCTGTGAGAAACTGGTTGGATTTTCTAAATTTTCTCAGCCTTGATCATCAAATCTGGAAAACAAAACAAAACAAGAAAACCCACTAACCTCTCAGTTGAGTCCCTGAAGGTTGTTATCAATGAGATAATAAACTGTAAAGTACTTTGGAAATAGAAAACAGTAGGCATTTTTTCAAGACTGAGTATCAACTAGAATAATTTTGCCTAAATTCCTTTTTGTCTTCATGTGAGAAATCGAAGAACATAATTGAGATTAGAGTCAGTTGACGAGGAAACTGAAATAGCCATCTATTTATAACCCCTTTCACATTTCTAAGCAGTAATATCTACCAGTTAACACCACATGGTGGAGGTGGTCCAGAGATGAAGGCTTTAGCCTCTGACCTTGGTTGAGACACTTCTCAATGGGGGCTCCAGGTAAAATAAAAGTTGCTCAGTTAAGTTTGAATTTCACACAGACCGCAAAGAATTGTTTAATATAGTTATGCAATATTTGGGAAATATACTAAAAATATCTGATGTTTATCAAAATTCAGATTTCACTGGGTGTCCTATATTTCTTTTAGCTAGATCTATCAACTGTATCTGTCATGCTCTGAGTTTCTGCATTTATAATACAGGAAAATCAGCTTCCACATTATGTCATAGAATTCTTGTGGGGATCAAACAGAATTTATTATATGAATCTAAGTGTAGAGATTTTATATTTAAAAAAAATTCTGTTGGGGCACCTGGGTGGCTCAGTGGGTTAAAGCCTCTGCCTTCAGCTCAGGTCATGGTCTCAGGGTCCTGGGATCGAGCCAAGCATCGGGCTCTCCGCTCAGCAGGGCGCCTGCTTCCTCCTCTCTCCTTGCCTGCCTCTCTGACTACTTATAATCTCTGTCTATCAAATAAATAAATAAAATCTTAAAAAAAAATTCTGTCAACTATCTTTTAAAAATTTTTTGCCACATGGGTGCCTGGCTGGCTCAGTTGGTTAAGTGTCTGCCTTTGGTTCAGGTCATGATCCCAGGTTCCTGGCTGTGTGTTAATGGAAAGGACAGCATACTGGGTGAAGAAGAGGTCTTAATGCATGTGAAAAGTTCTATCAGCAGAGTTGCTTACTTTGCCTAAGTCATGTTATATCTGTGAGCCTATTTCATCACCAGTTAATTTGGGATGGTGGAAGATGATTTCCAGCGCAGACACTAACATTACCTACTTAAATGTTGAAGCTTTAGCATTTGTGAAGTCCACAGTCTTTGTTGTGAGACAAGAAGTTCTAGGACCAGCTTCATGGCATAGCCAAAGCCAGAGCCCATGTCTAGAGCCATCTTCACTGAGTATGTGCTAACTGGAAAATCACCTTACCTTATGAGTGCCTTCTTTTGAAAGCTCTTAAATGATTTGGATAAATAAACTTTCAAGCTATTAAACTGCTTTCAAGAGCTGTCAACTTTGTGAATTTTTACCCGTCATTAAAACAGGTACAAATTATTCATTTACCTATTAATATCTCCTACAAGTGTTTTAATTCCTGCTGTAATTGGGATTGTAATTAGGAATTAGTGGCTCACTGAAATGCCGATGGAAGCAGTACTTACTCTTTTTTTTAGATAATTAGTTGTATTTGCAGAAAAAAAACCCCAAAATCTACTTCATTTTCATATGACATTTTCTTAATGTCTTATTAAGCATTTGTTGTTTCTCTGCCCTCCTTCATTTGTTCATTTCAAAACCATGGGATTACAATAAAGTGACCTATTACTTTTTGAGTTAGTGTTAAATATACCTCTGGGAGACAATTCTTTGTTGTTACATCTGCTAAGATTTTGCTAGAATAAAATACGAAAGAACCTGTGTGCAAAGTGTATGAAGTGACATTATTTTTTCCTTACGGATGGTCAGTTGGTCATGAGTTGTTTAGTACTTTTTGGAAAAGAGCTCGGAAATGTTTTAAACATCAATCAGCAGATGACAGCTTAGTACAAAGAATATTTTTTTTTCCCCTTCTTGGTTATTTATGAAGGCAGCATTTGTGATCGATTTCTAGCCAATCTGAAGAAAATGGGATAGTGTTGGAGCCTTGATATCAATGGTATGTGTAGAATTACTGTTTCCAGTGATCAGTTATCTTTTTTTTTAAATGCCATTTTCTTTACTTTGCCATTCGTGAATGGATGCAGGGTTTAACTATAAATGTATCAGCAGATCGCTGTATAAACAAACGAGATGGAAATGATTACGCTATTGTGTTTTTATGCTAGTAATTCTTAAAATCCAGTGTACTGGTTAGGAATACTACCAATTAGAAAAATGGTTTGGTTTCAACACCGTGGAAGTTGGTTTCTCCCTTATGTCAGTGTATCCGTCATTGTATAGACAGGAGCTGATAGGGACGCTACCCAAAGAAGGCGTCCATGGCCTGTTTGATTTCTATCATCTGAGTGTGGCCTCTGCCTTAGGCCCACCACTGTTACTTGTGTTCTTTCTTAAGGGACAAAGAACGGCATTCTCCCTCCTATTGAGGGTACTTGTTGGACATCACGTAAAACCTTTCCTGTTGTGGGATGTTGGCCAGAATTTAGTGGCCTCATGGGCCCAGTTACCTTCAAGGTGGTCATTATGCAGTTGACGAGCAGAAGCTCTACTAGGTGAGAAGGAGAGAAGAGATACTTGGGGACAAAAACACCTCTGACATGGTTACTCTGTGCACATGTGTGTTTTATTTTTTATTTTTTAAAGCTTTTAAGGAGATTTTGCTTATTAGAGAGAGAGAAAGAGAGAGAAAGATCAAGTGCACAGAGGCAGAGAGAGAAGCAGACTCCCCGCCAAGCAGGTATCCCAACTCAGGGCTCCATCCCAGGACCCTGAGACCACGAGCTTGAGCTGAAGGCAGACTCTTAACCAGCTGAGCCACTAAGGTGCCCCCACATGAGTGTTTTAAAAGACCAAATTTTGGGGCACCTGGGTGGCTCAGTGGGTTAAAGCCGCTGCCTTCCGCTCAGGTCATGATCCCAGGGTTGTGGGATCGAGCCCCACATCGGGCTCTCTGCTCTGTGGACAGCCTGCTTCCTCCTCTCTCTCTGCCTGCCCCTCTGCCTACTTGTGATCTCTGTCTATCAAATAAATAAATAAAATCTTTTAAAAAAATAAGTAAAAGACCAAATTTTTCCTATCTGCCTGATATTTTAATCTAATTAGGGAGTCATCCGTTATATATCTTGAAATTTAGATTACCATACAGATCTTTAAATGATTAAATGTCAGATAAATTAGACCAGCTGTAACAACAGATTTGCTATAGGAGTTTTGAAAAAGGCAAAGTGATTAAAGACCAGAGTTATGGGCTTGGTTTATGAACTATGGATTGAAGAATCAAGTTGAAGGAAAAAAGGCAAAGCCTAATTAGAAGGAAGAAAGGCACCAAGTGAGAAACGGAGGCGAGTAAGTACTGTGAGAGGCTAGTGAGCCCAGTTAATCTAAGAGTTTGTTACAGAAGTGTGCTATCAGATCAAAACTTTGATAAACGGCAGATTATGTGGCTTCTAATGTCAGAATTGTTTGGGATTTAATGTGTAGGAAAATAACACTGACATTCTGAGCAGTGGAATACCATAGCTTAAACAGTGTATATATATTCTCATTGGAAGGAGAAACACCAAGAGAATCTTGACCAGAAGGTACACTATTGTAACGATGAAATTTGGGATGTTAAAGATGTGAATAGGGACCAAACAAGAATTAAGTTTTTTAATTTTTAAAAAGATTTTATTTATTTGAGAGACAGAAAGAGAGAGAATGAGTGATGGGGCAGAGGGAGAGAAAGAAGCAGATTCCCTGCTGAGCAGGAAGCCTGATGTGGGGCTCAATCCTAGGACCCAGAGATCATGACCTGAGCCAAAGGCTGATACTTATCCAACTGAAACCCTACTCCCAGGCACCTCCCAAATAGGAATTTTAAAGGGAGACTCTTTGGACAGAACAAAAATTAATATTAGAGATGTTACAGAAAAATATATTGATAAACTTATATACTGCAAAATGATTACCAGTGCAGTGTTGGGTAACACCTCCCTATCACCTCACATAATTGCCATTTCTCTTTTGTGGTGAGACCATTTTAGATGCCATTTCTTAGTGACTTCCAAGTAGATAATATATTACTAACTATACTCACCATGCTGTACCTCCAGAACTTACTCATCTTTTGACTGGAAGTTTGTACCCTTTGGCCGACCTCACTCTTTCTCCCCCCCGCCCCAGGCAACCATCATTCTACTCTCTGTGAGTTCAACTTCTTTAGATTCCACATGTAAGAGAGATCATATACTGTTTATTGTTCTCTGTCTGATTTTTTTCACTGAGCACTGCCCAGAGAAGTGTATCAAATTAATGCATTGTTATATCTGAATTATATCTGATAAAATAAATGAATTTAGTAACCGATACAAGGTGTAAGTTGAGATGACTGTAATGTTCAGTTTGAGTGGATATGAGAATGTTGGCACTGTATGCTGAAATAAAATACCAGAAGGATTTTTATTTCCGGAGTAAATTGGTAAGTTTGGTTTAGAACAGTAATCACACACACACACACACACACACACACACACACATGCACGCACGATATTATCCTGAAATTCGCAATTGATCCTGATTCACAGAGATTCAGTAGCCTTATTTTAGTTGCCTTTTGCATAGCCTCATCTCTTACCTCTCTTACCTAAAGCTGTCTTGTTTTTCACACATAAGGGTTGTAATAGATACCCATTTTGCAATCAACTATGGATCCAGTCAAGCTTAAATTAAGTGATTTTATTTTATTGCTGACAGGAAAGAGTAGTTAGATACTAATATGAACCTGGAAGTTGCTTGTAAAACTGGATGGTAGATAACGCCGTATATGAAATATGAGAGTAAGTATTGCTGAAAAGCTTCAGTTCTTTTTAACGTCTGAAGGCTCTCTCTCATTCTGTTCTTTTTTCTTTTACACATTGTTAAATTTCTATACCTCATGCCACCCATTTTTATATACATAGAAACATCTTTGCTGTGTAATTCATTTTATGTTCACTATATTTTATTGAGGAAAAATCAACATCTTTGTCACAAATTCAGGCACTTTTCTAAGCACTTCTGTTAGCTACACCAAATAAAATAAGAAACGTATTATTATCAACATGGTCTAAGAGGATTGACTTACAAAACACAGCCAACTTGTTTTCATAGAATCAACATCTTTTTTTGTTTTTAATGAATATATCAATATTATCTCATTGGATTTGTTTGCTTACCAAATGGGAAACTTCTTCTGTCAGAGTTCTCATCTTCCTCTAGGTAGCCCATACCTGAAATGATTCTTCAGTAAATCTTCATCTTTGTAGAACTTTTGTTTTCAAGCTTATCTCTGAACCGCAGCTAATAACTACTCAGGGGCCATCCAAATGCCGATGTCTTTGTGCACTGCTTGCTTTATTGAACATTCCACTTAACCGCACATCGTATTTGTCGTCTGCTGCTCCTGCTGACAGACAGATGAGCCTTTATGCTCAATGAAAATGTTTTCCGTATTGCTTCTCTGGCATCGGTAGAAGTACCAGCAGATCACTTTGTAATAAGTGCTTTTGTTTTTCAAGCCACAGTGATTTATCCTTGGCTATGGTATAGTCTGTCTGCATGTGAGTTAGTGCTGCTCCTTTATCTCTAAGTTAGAGGAATGTTCTGGACATACTACCCTAGCGATACCAACGGCATTCTCAAGCCAAAACAGGGATATGTGAACATCAAACCTCATGGCTCAGTAACTAAATTAAAATCCCCCCAAAATTGCATTAATGGAACCAATATAGGCAAGTATGGGTTGCAAGTTGGTAAAGTGGTAAGAACGAGCAAATGGCCTTTGCTGAAGAAACCAAACTATTCTAAGAATTCAAATACTAGAAAGAGTGAATTTTGCTCTGGAGAGGTTCACAGGTGAGAGAAAAAATTATGAACATGTTAGATTAAAATGCAATGCCAAGAGATAGCTAATAAGTAGATTAACAAGTTAGAAACCCAGTTTAGCTTATTAGTTCTCAAGTCAATTATACGATCTTGGAATTGTTGACTTAATGACATCTGGCTCCCTGACTGCAGAGTTTGGATCGTCCGAAGACCTTAACCCAATGTCCATCTCCAGTTTTACTTACTACTTGGTTCAGCCTTGATCAAGTACTCCTACATTGCCCCTTTCTCTCTTTTTGTTTATTTTTTATAACCTATTTTCAGATCTTCTCTTAATGTTTTAATGTCAGAGCTCCATCTCTGGTCATAGGCATCTTACCAGTAATTTACATAGAATACAAGCACCACCTTTCATGTGAAAGCTTTCCCCCAAAGCAATCTTTTTTTTACTTTTTCTCAGAAAAATTTTTTGTTTATATTAGCCATCAAATTTTATCTTCCTTCCAAATAAAGTCTGTATACATTCTTTATAAAAAGCACTGCAGCGTAAGCAACTGCTGGTAGCAATAGCTGGGGTGTGTGCATGTGTTTGTGGGCATGCAGGTGTGTCTGTGGGTGTACATGTATATATGTATGTATACTTCTCATATCACCTATGACAATGCCTTGTGTATAGTGAATAATATGTGTTAAATTAAGCTGGGCAGATTAACATAATAGCTACTTCAACTGAAAACAAGTATCCAAGTAGAACTTAAGAGAATTATTTCTAAATAAAGTGAAACAAGGGCAAAACACAGATGGAAACTGTCAAGAAGCTCAGTGTTGCAATTATCTAGGTCTGTGCCTATACACCTTTCCCATCCTACTCCCCTTAATCTATGCCAGTGTTCTCCCTGGGATTTCTGGAGTGACCCCATGGGTCCTTTTTTAGATGCCCGGGAAATTTTTATTGACTCTATGACAGCAGCCTGCATCATTGGCAATAGAGTAGGAAGGGAAATGGTAGAACATTCCAAACCCTAGTAATAGGGACAGACTTGTAGGCAGTGCAAATCTAAGCACATCGTCTGTTCTATTTAAAACATCTCTCTATAATGAGTAGTCCCAGTGACCAAATGATTTTGTTTTCTAACATTCACATATGAATTGCCTATTATGTGCCAACTTAGTTCTAAGTGTTGTGTGTGTAAATCATTGACTCTTACCTATAACCCTTGGAAGTAGGAAATAGGCATCCTTACTCTCATTTTACTGAAAAAAGCTCAGTAATTCAAGCAATGAAAAATTTAGGTAGACTAGCGCCAAGCTTATTTCTGAAGTTCTACACTAGGCTGTTACCAATCAGACAAGAGCATTTAAAGAAGAGACAAGAGGATAGACCCTTCCTATGAGCATTGGTTCCAGTGGAATGGCTTCCTTCTAGTCTTGCCTTCTGCCTCCGCATCTCATCAGTGGCTCTGTGCCATCAAGTGTCAATCATTCAGCATTTGAAAACTTGACTTGGGAATGAAAATTGTTGGGAGACCAGTTGCTTTTCAGACCTGTGTGTGCCCCTAAATTCAGTATTGATAGATGAAAGATAATACATGAAAATGAACTAGATTCTAGTAATGTCAATATCTAAGCAATAAGCTTTTGCTTCAGGGCCAAAATAACACTGTCCTAGGAAGATAGAGGAATGTCAGAAAGAAAGAGTGAAGGAGGTTGTAGATACTCTGGGAAAGTGTTCACTTCCTTTATGTTTAGCTCTGTGTAATGGCGTAGAGTTCTGACCCCTGTCAGATTATTGGTTCAGTTAAACAATGGCTAACATGACAGAGAGTGCATATATTTTTCTCAGGTAAAACTCTTACCTTAAAGGTAGATTAGTTGTAGAGCAAGTGTGGTCCCACCTGTGTGCCCATCTGTGTTGTCCCCATCTGTATGACCAAAACTGGATCAACACTATCATATTTATTATTAAGGGGAAAATTAGTGAAAGGCAAACAACATGACCAGAGTTGTACATGTGTTGCTTTTCAGATGCTGTTGATGAGAATTTCATCACTTGGCCCCATTGTGGCAAGAGAGACTGAGAAATACAGTTTCTAGTAGGTAATCACCTAAAACTTGGAAGGTACTATTACTAGGAGGATGGAGAAGAGTATTTTAAAGCCCACAGACTGTTTCTTTGGTCATCTGAATATCTGTGCCTAAGTCCCCCCCCCCCCCCCACACACATATAGAACACACTCACTCACACTTTCCATAGAAGATGATCCAAAATCCCACCAAGTTAGTACATCTGGATAAAAATCCAGGATCTCCAGGGAACATGCAATACTCTCCATGTTGATACAACTTTTCCTAATTTGACTGTTTATAATACAGCAGAATACCAGTTACTCTCCCCCCACCCCGATTCCATTATTTCTCAGGTGTCTTCTATGCAATGATACTATCTTCTGGATGACCATAATAAAAATTGTCATTTGAAAAAAGAGTAGGAAGTACACAGCAGTCACAGGTTTATGGTACCTATCATAATTCCTTGGGTAAGAAACACAACAAGAGCCTACTCTTGGATAAAGTAGATTTCTTGTTTAGCCCATTGGTTGCCTCTGGGAGTAATCCTTCTGTCTGTAGCCCTCTCTGGCAGGTCCAAAGAGGGATGTGCTTGGGGCTAAACAGCTTTCCTATCTTGCTGTTTCTGCAGAAGTTTTTGAGCCCAGATACTGCTTTTGGGTTCAAAACAGGGACAAGATTTCTGCAGTCTAGCCTTGTAGTTGCACTGGTAACACAAACAGCATCAAAAACAATATAGAGTTGGCTTCTACTTATTTTCTTCTAGTGAGTTTCTTGTATTAGCAATCTCAGTCCTATGATTTCGTCTAGAAGTCAAGCTTGAAAAAAAAGAGAGAGACAGAACACAGTGGGGAGGGGCAGAGGGAGAGAGAATCTTCAGCAGACTCTCCACCAAGCACAGAGCACAAGGCAGGGCTCTGTCCGATGACCATGAGGTCATGACCTGAGCCAGAATCTAGGGTCAGACGCCTAACTTACTGAGCCACCTTGGTGCCCAAGTCTATAAATCATTCCTGAATCCAACATTTTTTTTATAGTTATGGAGTTCTGAACTTAGCCCATCTTCATCTCTCATTTTAGAGGTAGTTTACTCGAAATGTTGCTGACAACAGAAAACTCATGTTAGAGTAGTGGACATTACTTATACTTTAGTTGTCCATCTGTACCTATGGCCAGAGTTGCTAGCTGCCTGCCAAAGTTATGTCTTCTCATTTCATTGTGAATTTTTGCCTTTGCAAATGACACCTCACCAGGCACTATACTTGTCAGATCTCCTTTGTATCTATCTAGCACCAGTAGTATGAGTGGAAGTAAGAGGTCTCCATTCAAGCCTGTGATTGTTAGGACTTGGTGTGCCCTCTCCACACTTCCTGAGTGACTCTAGAAACCCGATGCTGAAAAAAGACAAAAGTGCTACCAGCTCTAGGACATTGAATACCAACTTATAGCAGTATCAATGCCCCTGGGGCTAGTAATATATCACTTAGACTTCATATGAATAAAAAATAAACTTTGTGCTAATAAACAGAAGATTTGAGATTGTTCATTAAGTTATTTTGTATGACTATAGCTGATAGAGAATCCTTTCCATGCCTTAGGTATTTCCCAGGTTGAAAGTTTTACTGGAGAATGGAGCCCAGCTCGTAACACAAAATCTGAAAAGGCCAGCTATTTGCCTTTCTAGATTCTCTGGCATTTTTGTGTGGATACATAACCCTCAGTCTGTTATTGAGACTCATCCTGGACCTTGATATAGGAGCCGTGATATGAATTAGGGAATGTGGAGAATTCATTCTGGGACAGTAGTATTTGGGCAGCAACATTGAGATTCCTGGAAATCTTATGAACTATATGGTACACATTTATTGAATTAATTTGGGCTTAACAACAGTCCAAATTCATTATCATGGCTTAGAATTCAGAACCATCACTAATAATCCATAAGAGATGACTGAGGTGAGCTTAAAGTAATGATCCACATAAAACCAATTAGCTCCAACCTGTAGGACCCGGGTTGGGTTTTAAAGGCAGTTTTGAGTATGTGAAGTTTACTTTTTTGTATGTGACCCAAATTGCAAAATCTGTTAGAGTTAGAAAAATGTTGTTGAACTCATTAATGGGAAATGCAATTAGCTGTCATTTGAAGTGGTGTTTCTTTCTACCAAGAGAATCAGCCTTCAATTCATCATTACGTGTTTTATTATTTCCTAGCAGCTGAAATGAAAAAGTGTAATCTCATATTATTATTAGGGCATTTTAACCAGAAAATATTTCGTAATCTGCATAGTTTCTCAAGAATATTTCTGTAACCCATATTTCAGTATTCTGAGTAATCGTACACTTAAGTACCTTTTGAAATCAGTGATTCAGTAACTAGCATAGGCCTCCTTAAGTATCATGTGAAATACAATTATAGTCCAATAGACTTAGCCAGAGATGTGCCCACAGTTCATTTTTGATCAGAGAAAACATTCTTATAACTAGTCATCCTCACCATTAACAATGGCAGTCATAAATAAGATGCCCACTTTTTGGACTCCCCTCCTTTCTCCTGTCATCCCAAAATCTTAGTGGAAAGCAAATGGGACATCTACAATGAACACTATTATGCCTTCTTACAGGAATTTTAGAAGCTCCAGTTTCCTCTCAAAACATGCAGCTTTCATTATGCATCATTAAGAAAGTGGTTATCTTGGGGAATTTCAGTGTATGGTTATTATCCTTTTACTATTTGACCTTCTGTAATTCTGAGCCTCTATAAATAAATGTACTGCTTAAATGCCACAATGGGATTTTACAACAAATTAATTAGTGATATCACAGAAGAAAGTACATTGTTTAATTTTTCCATAATATAAGTATATTAATTTAGTATAATCAAGGGATATTTCCTAATGGTAAATACCTCAGAAGACTTTTAAGAGAATATTATTAATATTTTTTAAATATAAGCCATCTAATTTTATAAGCCATATTAAAATTGAATGGTCTGGTTCATACTGTAAATTGCAAACCTTTTTTCTGTCTTTAAAGAAATATACCAAATGTATGGAGCATCATACTACAAACATGCTTAATTTCAATTAACAATTACAGTGAAAACAAATTCTAGATGAATGTCATCTGCAAAGAACCCAGAGATCTAATTTAAACATGACTTTCAAGTTTCAGTTTTGTTAAGTCACTTGTCAAATTCACGGTTTAACCACTTCCAACTTATGGTGGTTGTGGGGCCTTTGCAGGGCTACCTGATGTCCCTTCTGTCCTCTCTCCCAATCATTTGTAACAGTCTGAATCCAATCAGGAGAGGGAAAATAGTATTTTGGATAGGGGAAATTATTTTTTTTTGAAAGTTAATTTTTTTAAATAAAGAATTATTGTCACAGGGGTTAGAGTAATGAGGGATTGGCTCTAAGTGTGGATCACTCTGAGTAATAAGGACTGCCAGATAGACTATGATATGATGTAATCTGTAACAGCAACTACCCCTGGACTTGACATTGCTGGAGGAGGCAACCTCAATCCC
>RCUC01125757.1:0-58559 GCA_003697995.1 Taxidea taxus jeffersonii | reverse complement strand
ATATATATATGCAGAGGTGAAGTGAGTTCTGCAAGAACTGAAATGTAGTGAAAACTCTCTTATCCCACCTACATATCCATTCATTATGGACTTTTTGCCCCAGCTACTGCAATTGCTGTTGGTAGATAATCTTTAGCTGACAGCTCTTCTAGGGATTAGACTTAGATGAAGAAAGCTACCTTGTCAAAAATCACTTCCCTTCCCAGGACATTCCACATCCAGTGACTGATAGGAGTTACCATTGTAGACCAACTTGGGATAACTCTGAAGAGCTTTTCCAGCTCCAGAACTCACCATGACTAAGAGGAATCTCCTGTTACAATTTGACTTTTTGTTCTTCATAATCCTCTTCTTTCTATTCCTGATGCAGGTGTAGATTCCAAAGGTGCCCCACAGTAAACATCCTAAGCACTAAACTCTAATTCAACCTATTTTCTGGGATTCTAACCCATTGCAAGCACAGATTTCTTGCAAAAACCTGCAACAATTTGAGGCACTCCCATTTACAAGTAAATAAGGAATTAAGAAGCATTTTCCCCAAAGCAGCAAAAAAGGTTGTACTTATTTCCTTTAAAAATATATACCTAAATTAAAATAAAAGACTTTTTCAGAGTCCAAAGCTTTGCCTTTCAAGTTGTTTCACATTTTAACCTCTGGAATAATGCATGTAATACCAAAAGGTCATTAAGAATGTTTTCCATGAAAAAGGAAATTTCTTTCTTTTTTTTTGGAATTATCTTTTAAAAAGATGAATTCAGTTCACTTTCATAAGTTGGACTTAACTACTCAATGTTAATTTTGTAATTTTAATTTGAAATTTAATTTTCTGCCTTTACTCAATTTTTTAAAATTTTATTTTATTTTTTAAGTGTTCTGAGATTCATTGTTTATGCACCACACCCAGTGCTCCATACAATATTGTGCCCTCCTTAGTACCCACCACTAGGCTCACCCATCCTCCCACCCTCTCCCTTCTAAAACCCTCAGTTTGTTTCTCAGAGTCCACAGTCTCTCATGGTTCATCTCCCCTTCTAATTTCCCCCAACTCATTTTTCCTTTCCTTCTCCTAATGTCCTCTGTGTTATTCCTTATGCTCCACAAGTAAGTGAAACCATATGATAATTGACTCTCTCTGCTTGACTTATTTCACTCAGCACAATCTCCTCCAGTCCCATCCATGTTGATGCAAAAGTTGGGTATTCATCCTTTCTGATGGAGGCATAATACTCCATTGTATATATAGACCATATCTTCTTTATCCATTTGTCTGTTGGAGGGCATCTTGACTCTTTCCATACTTTGGTGATTGTGGCCATTGCTGCTATGAACATTGTGGTATATATGGCCCTTCTTTTCACTACATCTGTATCTTTGGGGTAAATACCCATTTCTTAACTGGATTATTTGTTTTTTTTTTTTTTGGATGTTGAGTTTGATAGGTTCTTTATAGGTTTTGGATACTAACCTTCTATTATGTATGTCATGTGCAAATATTTTCTCCCATTCCATGGGTTGCCTTTTAGTTTTGTTGTTTGTTTCCTTCACTGTGCAGAAGCTTTTTATCTTGAGGAAGTTCCAGTAGTTCATTTTTGCTTTCATTTTCCTGGCCTCCAGAGACATGTAGCATATGAAGTTGCTACAGCTGATGTCAAAGAGGCTATTGCTGTGTTCTCCTCCAGGATTTCGATGTTTTCCTTACTCATGTTTAGGTCTTTCATACATTTTGAATTTATTTGCTGTGTATGGTGTAAGAAATTGGTCATTTCATTCTTTTGCTTGTTGCTTTCCAGTTTTTCCAACACCATTTGTTGAAGAAACTTTTTCCCCCCACTGGATATTCTTTCCTGCTTTTAAAATGTTAGTTGCCCATATGTTGGTGGGTCCTTTTTGGGTTTTCTATTCTGTTCCATTGATCTATATATCTGTTTTTGTGCCAGTCCCATATTGTCTTGATGACTACAGCTTTGTTATATAGTTTGAAGTCCAGAATTGTGATACCCCCAGCTTTGCTTGCTTTCTCTGGATTGCTTTAGGTATTTGAGGTCTTTGTGGTTCTGCACCAATATTAGGATTGTTTATTATAGCTTTGTGAAAAATTGCTGGTGGTGTTTTGATGGGATTACATTAAATGTGTAGATTGCTTTGAGTAGAATTAGACATTTTAACAATATTTGTTCTTCCAAAGCATGAACATGGAATGTTTTTTTTTTTCCATTTCTTTGTGTCATCATCAATTTCTTTTATAAATGTTCTTTGCTTTCAGAGTACAGATCTTTTACCTCTTTGGTTAGGTTTACTTCTAGTTATCTTATGGTTTTTGGTGCAATTGTAAATGGGAGAGATTCCTTGATTTCTCTTTCCACTATTTCATTATTGATGTATAGAAATGAGACAGATTTCTGTACAATTATTTTGTATCTTGCTACTTTACTGAATTTGTTTATCTGTTCTATCAATTTTTTAGTGCTCTTTTGGGTTTTCTATATAGAATATCATGCAATCTGTGAATAGTGAAAGTTTGACTTCTTCCTTGTCAATTTGGATGCCTTTTATTTCTTTTTGTTTTCTGATTGCTGATGCTATGATTTCCAGTACTATGTTAAATAAGGACAAATTAAAAATTCCAGCACTATGTTAAAAAAATAACTGTGTTAAATAATGAGAGTGGACATCCCTGTCTTGTTCCTGACCATAGAGAAAGGCTTTCAGTTTTTTCCCATTCAAGGAAGATACTAGTAGTTGGTCTTCATATATGGCCTTTATGATGTTGAGATATGTTCCCTCTATCCCTAATTTGCTGAGGGTTTTTATCAAGAACAGATGCTGTACTTGCCAAATGATTTTTCGGCATCTATTGAGAGGATCATGTGGTCCTAATCCTTTCTTTTATTAATGTGGTATATCACATCAATTGATTTGTGAAGATTGAACCATTTTTGCAACCCATGGTGAATGATTCTTTTAATGTACTTTTGGATTAATTTACTAGTATTTTGTTGACAATTTTTCTTCCATGTTCATCAATGTTATTGGCCTACAGTCTCTCTCTCTCTTTTAAGATTTTATTTAATCATTAGAGAGAGAGAGTGAGTGAGAGAGAGAAAGAAAGAGAGAGAGTACAAGCAGAGGGAGAGGCAGAGGGAGAGGGAGAGGCAGGCTCCCCACTAAGCAGGGAGCTCAATGCAGGGCTCAATCCCAGGACCCAGAGATCATGACCTGAGCTGAAGGCAGACACTCAACTGACTGAGCCATCCAGGTACCCCTGCAGTCTCTTTTTTAGTGCTGTCTTTATCTGGTTTTGGAATCAAGGTAATGGCGACCTCACAGAATGAGTATGGAAGTTTCTTTATATTTCTATTTTTTGGAACAGCTTGAGAAGAATGGGTATTCAGTTATAACATTTTTTATTTCTGCTTGACTAATTTTTATGTCTTTTATCTCTGAGTAAATGGACTCCCTGGTGTCTTCTATGTTTTTCTCAAGCCCAGCTAGTACTCTTATTGTTGTTTTAAATTCTAGTTCAGTTATATTACTTATATCCATTTCATCCCTGGCTGTGACCTTTTCTTGTTCTTTATTTTGGGGTAAATTCCTACATCTTGGCATTTTGTTTAGGTCTCTGTCTTCTGGTATTAGGAAAGCCAGTTGTGTTTCCTGCTTCTGAGAGTAATGGCTTTATTAAGAAGAGACTATATACTGGGATGCCTGGGTGGCTCAGTTAGTTAAAAATCTGCCTTCAGCTCAGGTTACATACAACCCCAGGGCCCTGGGATCAAGCCCTGTGTTGGGCTACCTACTCAGAAGGGGGTCTGTTTCTCCTTCTGCCCTTTCCCATCCCTATTCTCTCTCTCTGTCTCAAATAAATACATAAAAACTTAAAAAAGAAAAAGAAGAAGGAGAAGAAGAAGAAGGAGGAGAAGGAGGAGGGGAAGTTATATACTGTCCAGGATCTGGTGCTTCAGGAAGTGTTCCTGGTATATGCTATATGTATTCTGCTGTTGTGTTTTGGCTGCTATTTCCCTCAGGTACATCCTCAGCAGAGGTTCTCCTTGCCTGGAGTGGGAACTATTTGGGCCTTATCCAGAGTGTGGTGAGTTTTAAGTAGGTGTGCTCTGGTCTACTTGTTAAAGGAGAACTGATACTATTTCCACTAGAGCTAAAGCTTTGTAGCACTTTGTGGTCAGGAGACATGGTCTGTGTTTGTGTGTTTGGTGGGGGTGGAGGCTCTGTGCTGGTCTTCTGGCAACGGCCTGCTACTCCAGTTCTCAGTCACATTTCCTAGTAAAGCAACATCCAAAGAACTCAAGAGGGCAGGACTTTGTATAGGTGGGTTAGGCTACCACTGTTGGCTCTGTGCTGCTTACTGAAATTAGTTTATGCTGAGAGGAGGAAGAGAGAAATGGCACCAGACCCCTCTGTCTTCCATGGAGTGGGAGTTCATGCCTGTCACTATCTGGGAAGTCCTCATGGAAGAGCAAACAATCTCCCAGGCATCTGTGTGTCCCAGGCATCTCTCAGATCCCTGCCTTCACTCTGTGCATGTCTGTGCCACCTGCCTGCCTGGCAGTACAATACTGCTAAGTTCTATCCCAGGCAGGCTGACTGAGTTTTAATATTCCATACTTTAGGGACCTTCTGTGGTGATGACCTATGCTGGTCTTGAGGTCTCCCTGCACTGGGACTGGTACAGGTTTGTTCCAGAAGGGCAGTCACACCAATGCACAGGCCCTTGGAGTTAGAGTAGAGCACAGCCAAAAACTGCTGTCCAGGTTAGCCACTCTCAGCAGGTGTCTCTGCACCTATGCTGAAATGACACCCACTGTCTCTTTTATCCCCTGAAAGGCAATGCCACCTCTTTTGGATATGCTCCAAGAAGAGGGAACCATCTTTCCCAGTGCATCCCAGGGTATCTCCAAACCTAGCTATGCACTACTGGGCTATCTACCCTCTTTCTCCACAGAAGCACTGTATCACCTTCAGGGCTCCACACTGGCCATGACACAGACCTCTAAAACTCCAACCTTTGAACTCTGCTGATTATAAAACTCACAATAATCAGCCTGTCTCACTCCCCAGTGGCTTTGGGGAAGTGTTTTCCTTGTGCGATCTCTTTTGCATTACCCCCCTCTGTCTCTTACCTCTCTGTGTAATCAGGGTTCCCTCCCCTCTGTAGCATCTGTGACCCTTTCCTCCCCCAAATCACATCTCAGCATCTCCTACTTTGCACAATGTGACTTCTTCTCTCCTTCTAGTTGTGTAATTTGTTTTGTCAGTCCTAGATCAATTTCTTGGGTGTTTGGGATGATTTGATATTTATCTACCTGTGTTTAAGGGATAAGGTAAACCCAGGGTTCGTCTACTACTCTACCATCTTATCTCACTTTCATCACCCTTTTTTTAGGTTAGGATTTAACCATTGCATTAGTTGGGCAAATCTATGCCCAGGGAAAGAGGAAGAATTTGTCAAACCTAGCAAGCACAATAGATAACAACCAACCACCTATCTACTCTAATAAAATTCCTGAATTTTCCTCCTTCAGTTTCTATTTGTAAAGTCATGGGGGAGAAGGGTATGGAAAAGTGTGGAACTAAGCCCTGGAAATGAATTTTATGTTCTTTGATGGGATCACAATTTCCTAAAATGTTTCCTCATTTTTTAAAGTAAGATTCTTTGCAATTTTTAAGCCTAATACAATTCATCTAATTCTCCAAAGAAAGAGTAATTTTCTTACTATTTACCCCCCTTTCTGTCAAGTAAAGGGATGCCATGTTTCTGGAACTAAACCAAAATGAAAGAGGTGGGGATAGAAATGAGAAAACTCCAAGAAGTGGGGATGGAGCATGGGACATCTTAAGAGAAAATGAAATTGTACACAGAACCATCTAATTAGTGTAAGGTATGATAAAAATGTCAGGTGTTATTAACTGAAGTAATCATCAATATATGGCCTTTGTAAAAATGAACTTTTAAAGATTTAATTTTATTTTTCCAATGTTCCAAGATTCATTGTTTATGCACCATATTAAGGAGGGCACATATTACATGGAACACTGGGTGTGGTGCATAAACAATGTAAAAATGAATCTTAGTAAGGTTTTGTGTCTACCATCAAATAATAAAATTGTCACTATTATATAATAGTTGGCAGACCATACATATGTTTAAATAAAAGGCAATTTAAAATAAAGACATTAATATAATAATAATAATTTATTTAATTTCATAAAATATATTTTTAAATTTATTTTTTAAAGCCTTTTCAATGTTCCAGAATTCATTGTTTATGCACCACACCCAGTGCTCCATGCAATACATGCCCTCCATAATATCCACCACCAGGCTTACCCAACCTCCCAGCCCCTGCTCTTCCAAAACCCTCAGATTGTTTTTCAGAGTCCACAGTGTCTCATGGTTCATCTCCCCCTCTAACTTCCCCCAACTCCCTTCTCATCTTCATCTCCCCATGTCACGTCCTCTATGTTATTCCTGATGCTCCACAAATAAGCAAAACCATGTGAAAATTGACTCTCCTTGCTTGACTTACTTCACTCAGCATAATCTCTTCCAGTCCTGTCCATGCTGATACAAAAGTTGGATATTCATCCTTTCTAATGGAGACATCATAAAATATTTTTAAAAAGAATAAAGCAAGAAAAAAAGGGTATCTTAGTGTTATGTTACTAACATGCCATAAGCTTTAGGGTTTATTTATCATGGTGTGTCTCAATATGTCACTCCTTTATACCATGTCTTCGCAAAGAAGAACTCCATCATTGTCAGGCTTTAGTGAAAAAGAAATTTGTAATTTCAAGCAAAGTAAAATAATTCATTTTATCAATTCATGTATATTGAACAAAAAGAAAAGTCATTCCTTCAATAAACAATCTTATCTTTATAAGACTGTTAAAAGATTCAAATAACTATCATTATTGAGATTAAATCAAGAATGGGAAGTTTATTAGTGTCTTGTATAAAGATTGTGGATATTTATTTTATTTTCCAAATTGTCATATTTATACATCAGTTTTGAATTTACATTTTATGTTTTAGCTAAGAAAATGGACTAAAAAGAGGGAACAGACATGCACATATAGAAACACAGGAACTGAGAAGGTCCAGGCAATATCTGCGATCTGAGGACTTAGCCTTAACACCTGTGAAACGGCCATTGAAAATTGAATACTGGGGTGCCTGGGTGGCTCAGTGGGTTAAAGCCTCTGCCTTCAGCTCAGGTCATGATCCCAGGGTCCTGGGATCAAGCCCCACGTGGGGTTCTCTGCTCAGCGGGGAGCCTGCTTCCTCCTCTCTCTCTGCCTGCCTCTCTGCCTACTTGTGATCTCTGTCTGTCAAATAGATGAATAAAATCTTAACAAAAAAATAAATTAAAAAGAAGAAAATTGATACTTCCATTATCGCTTCTAGAAAGGATCCAGCTGGTATTGGTTTGAGGAGTGTTAGTGGATCAAGGTGAGAGGATGTTTAATTATCTCTGCCTCTCCTGTCTAGGTTTGTCTGTTTTTTTGATTTATAATCTTTTAGATACTCAATTTCCTTCAGAAATGTCAACACCAATGCCCTACTAGCAATTGGAAATTGAACACTTTTTCAAATAGATTATTTATTATTGGCTTGATTGATGTGGAATCTCTTCAAGATGTTCAAATTGGCTTCAGTTAAAAATGAATTTTTGTATGTGATTTGAGTTGGTGAGTGTTTTTGCAGTTACAGTGTTGTGTGGACATTGTAATATCATTTAAAGTTATTTTCTTTTTTTTAAGTTTTTTTTTAAGATTTTATTTTATTTATTTGACAGACAGAGATCACAATCAGGCAGAGAAGCAGGCAGAGAGAGAGGAAGGGAAGCAGGCTCCCTGCTGAGCATAGAGCCTGATGCGGGGCTCGATCCCAGGACCCTGGGATCATGACCTGAGCCCAAGGCAGAGGCTTTAACCCACTGAGCCACCCAGATGCCCCCTAAAGTTATTTCCAATTTGAGGAAGAAAGGATCATTAATTTGGAATTATTCTCACTTAAGAAAAATCAAAATATTTAAGATACTTTTTCTGAAGAGCAAATATGAGAATGGCTCCCCCAAATTTAAATCACAACATTGAGCATTAGCTTATTAGAAATGTAGTAAAAAGTTTAGCAGGACACTGACATTTTATAGGAATTATCTTGAAATTAGAAAGGTATTGGATATGAAGGAAGTTTGGGATTCAAAAAAAGGATTCGAATGACATAATTCTGCGGGTAAGTGTGGTGATTATCATTTCTTCATTTCTATAATCTTGCTGTAATTACAATAAGCTCCTGTGTAATCTCAGAAATTTCATTATTTTTGGCAATAATTCACTTTTGAATGCTCATCTTCTAGCATTTGTTTTCTTTTTCTCTTTTGTACTGTCTATAAATTCAATAAAAACTTCTTTGGGATTATGCATATTTTCATTAGTTGAGCTATTCACTGATGAGTATTTTTTGGATTTTGGTGTAAAGACCAGAATAATTTATGCGCCATCAGGAATATTCCTTATGATCCAAACTTGAGTGTAAATTCTTTTAGCTCTAATGGCTAAAATTATTACAGAATTACTTTGTAGAGAGTAACCTAGAGAGCTTTAAAAAAATACCAGTGTCTTCTCCATATCCCTGAACAACTGCACCTGAATCATTGCTGTAGGACCGTAGCATTTGTATTTTCAAAATTTTTGCAGGTGATTCTGAAGCACCATGGAAACTGAGAATCACTATTTTAGTTTTGTTTTTTTACCAACTAATTGAGATTTTCTATAAAGAGCTACTCAAACTATATTCTCTCTTCATTATTTCCTGAACAGAATAGTGACTATAAATATGGCTCTGTCTTGCTTCTTCTTTTTGGAAGTAAACCATTAGGTTTACAGCAAAATTGAATGGAAATTATAGAGAATATCTATATACTCCCTGCCTTCTCACATTATCAACATCACACACCAGAAAGGGACATTTGTTACAATCAGACAACCTACATTGAATTAAATCTCTTTTGAGGAGGAAAGATTGGCTGATTTTTAGCATTTATCTTTACATACTATTCCCTTTTGTCTGAAAACAATGAGAAACATCACATAGCCATTTCCAAGCAGAACATTTTGTGAAGAACAATATTTTGAAATTAAACTTTTTTGTTTGGTTGGTTGGTTGGTTGGTTGGTTCGATGGTTTGTTTTTTTCCTGTCTCAAAGCCTGCATGTACTTTTCTATGTGGCCACTGTCATAAACCATTCCCATAGTTGCAACTAGGCCAATACAAAAGGACATTGAACCCTTCAAAAACTTCTGTGAACTCATCTTTAAATGTCACACCAGAAGGAACTGATCATCATAATAGTATTTCCAAGATAACATATATCCAGAGTTGTTTCTTTTCCTCATCCTAATGAAATCTCATTTTCTTTGATGGTGGCCATCTCTGTGGCCACAAGGACCCCTTTTCCTTTGTCAGTCTTTCCACTGACAAAGCATCTCTACTTTAAAGTTGGAATGTGGAAGGAGCCCTGTGTTTAACTTAGAGATTAGTGTACACCATCAATATTTACATATTTGTAAGGTAGATATGTTATTGCTAGTCTCAGTTTGATTATATGTTCTGTTATGAAAGCACTTATGTATTAAGAATTCAAGTTTTAAAATTTGAATTAATCTTTTTAATGTTGTTTTTGAATCATTCAATTATAGTCCATAATTTCAGACCAACATAGGCTGATAAGATAAAAACTTTACATCTGGAATTTAAATATAAGATGATATTTCAAATTACTATTGGAAAGAGAAATACTCATTTCACATTCTAATTTTGTTGTAAGCTTAATAAAAGAGAGCATAAAAATTACATAAAAATAAAATTTATGGTTTTATTTAATAGCATTTTGGAAATAAGATATTTAGTTTAGATATTAATGCTTTTAAAATTGAACTGTATTTCAACCTAATATTTGAAAATATGTTGTCATAGCTTGCTGAGTTAAATATAACACATATTAATGTGGATATTAGTTGTAACTCAACATATCAAAACCCTGTTATAACAATATCCAGTATAATATATTTGAGATGTGTTTCATGCTTCTAGTAACACATGGTACCAGGAATACCAACAGAAAATAATGATGTTATGCATAGTAAATTTTTAGGTAGGTGTTAGCTACCCAGCCCCAGACTACCATGATGGATTAATGGAAACACTGTGATAATTTTTAATAAATGAATTAAGAAATATTAAAATACATTCTTTTTATTAACAGTTCATTGTAGTGTCTAAGTGTCAACTAAATATGGCTATTCAGAGGCATAAATTAATAATGGGCCAAGAAAATATTGATGACTTGGTTAAAGAAAATTGCATATTGCCTTATCTCTCAACCCTAATGTCATATTGTAGTGCTAATACATGGGTGGTGCCATTAGAGGACAATTAATAAAGAACCTCTGAGGATTGGTATACTTTGTTAAGCCCCCACCAGTGACTAACATGCATTCAGGATTGACACATTTACTTAGCCTCAGAGAAGCACATCATATTTTTTCACCAATATTTTGAATGGAATAGAGAGGATTTCCATACTGAGGCTTTTTTCTCTTGATAAAGAATGGAATTGATTTGAGTTGCAAATGAGCCAATTTCAGAGATGGCTCCTCCTCTTAGTAAACACAGAATATGAGTTGTCAGTTTTTCTATCTCCCATTCTTGATCTTTGAAATGAGGAGCTTTTCATAGGTGAAACATGAAATCTGTTCAGCTCTGAATTTCAAGCTTGTTAAGCCATTAAAGGAAGAAGCTACTTTGTAACTCAGCAATCTTGAACTGATTAATCTGTGCAATCAATTGCCTCATCAGTAAACTAAATTATTTGTGGTGGTATTATTAAATAATTCTTTGCAGTAAACTCAAGTCTTTTGCTTACATATTTTTGTTATGTTAAAAATACAAATAAAACACTAAAAATAGGTTATTATCTAGAAAATTTAGATCAAAATTATTTATTTTCAAAAGAAAATATGCCAAAAATAAAACATTTATTTACTTTAAGATATCTACAATCTCTTTAAAACATTGAGTTTTCTCAATTTGCCAAGTGTATGAAGCCTGCCTATAAAAAGCAGACTAATTTTCACTAAATTTCAGACTAAATTTCTATGTGAAATTTGTTCCTTGTGTAATGATAAGGCATGGTGTATCAAAGTTTAAAAATTTAATTTTTCAAAAATATATTCACAAAATCATTTGTTTAACAAATACCTATGCTGATACTTTGCTGGGCACTGAAGATAAAGATAGAAAAGAATATAGTACTGTAGTACCATTTTTCAAGGAATGTAGGACAGACATGTTATATATTTGTATATTTATATGACACTGAGATGTTAACAATATGATTTAGGACTGCAGTGAATACAAACACTATGAGTCTGTGTGGGGTAGAGGATAAATAAAATATCAGGGGGAAACAGTAAAACAAACATTGTAGGCAGAAGGCAATAATGATATAAGAAATAAGGATTTCAACAAATCTAAGCAAGCCTATTAGGTTTAAGGAATTCAGTTTACAGCATCATTTAGTGCTCACATCAGAGGAGAAAATTCTAGAAAAGAAGGTGAAGTGATAATATGAAGGTCTTTACATGTTAACTATAATTTTAGACTATGTACTTGATATGTTTAGAAGATAAAATGGCCACACAAAAATCAACTTAGCATTGATATACAATTATCAAAATATCAGTTTCATTTTTCATTATCTCTCATTCAAAGACTCTTTCTCCTAAGACTTTGATACTAGGAAATAGTTTGTCTTCCTTAGCTATCTAATATTGCTTTTTTCTTCTTCAGATATTAAGACAAAGCATCCTACTTTTATTTTTCACTCTTTTATACCTAAATAGAAAACTAGATGATGAATTCTTTAGTGGCAGAAGCAACCAAAGTCCATTTTTTCCCCCAGCATGTATTAATTTTTTTCTAGTCTAGAACTTCATATAAATGAAATCATACACTATCTATTCTTTGGTATTTTATTTCTTTTGCTCAGCACAGTATTGCTGAGATGCATCTGTAGCATGAAGTTTTGTTCCTTTTTATTGCTGTGTAGTGTTCCATGAATGAATGTGTATGGATATGCCATTCTCAATCCATTTTTTTACTGGTTAGTTCCTAAGACAACAAGATAGTTTCCCTATTTAGACTACTGTAAATAAATCTATGAACATTTTTGTACATGTAACTTTTTCCAAATGATTTATTTGTGAAAATACCTATGATTGGAATGACTCAGTTATAAGGTAAAATTATGTTTAGTTTTATAAGTAACTGTCAAATATTTGCCAAATGGGTATATCATTTTAGATTCTCAAAAGCATGTAGAAGAGACCTGATTGCTTCACATACAGGAGAATACATTTTGATGAGTTTTCACTCATGTACATAATTATGGACATTTCCCATCATTCCTCAGAGTCCCCTTATGTGAAAAACTTACAGTAGTCTTTAACTTTCTTATCAGTTTTCATAATGATATATTGAAATGGACAGAAGTTTTAAATTTTAAATCTAATTTATTTTTATTTATTTTATGGTTATTGCTTTATGTCCTAAGAAATATTTGCTTACTTCCAATTTGTGAATATATTCCCTTGTTTTTTTTATCCTAGAAGTTCCATGGTTTTAATTTCTAAGTTTAGATCAATTATCCATGTAAAATTAATTTTTGTGTGATGCATGAGTTCAAACTTTATTTTATTTTTTCCCCATATGAATATCCAATTATCCAGCATCTTTGTTTTTTTTTAAGATTTACTTTTCTTTTCTGTTGCTTTAGAATTTTTTTCAGCAACCTAACCATACATACAGGTGTCTATTGCTAGGCTCTTAATCTCTTCCACTGATCCTTCTGTTTATCCTTTATCAGTACTACACTGTCCTTAATTTTGAATCTAGTAAGTGTTGAATTTAGATACTTTAAGTCTTAAAAACAGTGTTTTTTTCCAATAACACTTAAGACATTCTATCTTCTTTGATCTTTATATTTAAAGTGGGTTTCTTGTAGAGAGAATGTAGTTGGTTTTTGTTTTTTATATATCTTGACAATCATGGCCTTGTTAGCATGCTTAGAGCAGTAATATCTGAAAATAATTCATTGAGGGGTGTTTGGGTGGCTCAGTCAGTTAAACATCTGATTTTTTATCTCAGCTCAAGTCTTGATCTCAAGGTCATGAGTTCAAGCCCCATGTTAGGCTCTATGCTGGGAGTGGAGTCTACATAAAAATAGAAAAATAAAAAAAATCATAAAAAATAAAAACAGTTCATTGAAATGCTATTTGATACATCAAGAAATATAGAGAAAAAGTGAAATTAATAATACTGACATACTTAGTTAACTATACATATCAAAATATTACTATTTTAATATTCAGAGCACTAAATGAGAAAAACATGCAGCCAAGAATACTATATCCAGTTAGGTTACCATTGAAAACAGAAGGAGAGATAAAAAGCTTCCAGGACAAACAAAAACTAAAATAATTTGCAAACACCAAACCAGCTTTACAGAAAATATTAAAAAGAGATCCTCTAAGAAAAGAGAGACACTAAAAGTAGTAGATCAGAAAGGAGCAGAGGAAATATACAGTAACAGTCACCTTACAGGCAATACAATGGCACTAAATTCATATCTCTCAAGAGTTACCTTGAATGGAAATGGGCTAAATGCCCCAATCAAAAGAAACAGAGTTTCAGAATCAGGAGCATGCTTCCCCTCCATCTCTGCCTGCGTCTCTGCCTACTTGTGATCTCCGTCTGTCAAATAAATAAATACAATCTTAAAAAAAAGACACAGTGTTTCAGAATGGATAAAAAAAAAAAAACATCAATATGTTGCCTACAAGAAACACCTTTTAGACCCAAAGACACCTACAGATTTAAAGTGAGGGGGTGGAAAATAATTTACCATGCAAATGGACATCAGAAGAAAGCTGGAGTGGCAATCCTTATATCAGACCAATTAGATTTTAAGCCAAAGACTATACTAAGAGATGAGGAAGGACATTATATCATACTCAAAGAGTCAGTCCAACAAGAAGATCTAACAATTTTAAATATCTATGCCCCTAATGTGGGAGCAGCCAACTATGTAAACCAATTAATAACAAAATCAAAGAAACTCATCCACAATAATACAATAATAGTAGGGGACTTTAACACTCCCCTCACTGAAATGGACAGATCATCTAAGCTGAACCAGGAAGAAATAGAAAACCTGAACAGACCTATAACCAGTAAAGAGATTGAAACAGTCATCAAAAATCTCCAAACAAACAAAAGCCCAGGAACAGATGGCTTCCCAAGGGAATTCTACCAAACATTTAAAGAAGAATTAATTCCTATTCTCCTGAAACTGTTTTATTTAATGCAATCCCTATCAAAATACCATCATTTTTTTTCAAAGAAATGGAACAAATAATCCTAAAATTTATATGGAACAAGAAAAGACCTCGAATAGCCAAAGGAATATTGAAAAAGAAAGCCAAAGTTGGTGGCATCACAATTCCGGACTTCAAGCTCTATCACAAAGCTGTCATCATGAAGACTGTATGGTACTGGCACGAAAACAGACACATAGATCAATGGAAGAGAATAGAGAGCCCAGAAATAGACCCTCAACTCTATGGTCAACTAATCTTCCACAAAGCAGAAAAGAATGTCCAATGGAAAAAAGACAGCCTCTTCAACAAATGGTGTTGGGAAAATTGGACAGCCACATGCAGAAAAATGAAATTGAACTATCTCCTTACACCACACACGAAAATAGACTCAAAATGGATGAAGGACCTCAATGTGAAAAAGGAATCCATACAAATATTTGAGGAGAACACAGGCAACAACCTCTTCAACCTCAGTTGCAGCAACTTCTTCCTAGGAACATCGCCAAAGACAAGGGAAGCAAGGGAAAAAATGAACTATTGGGACTTCATCAAGATCAAAAGCTTGTGCACAGCAAAGGAAACAGTCAACAAAACCAAAAGACAACTGACAGAATGGGAGAAGATATTTGCAAATGACATATCAGATAAAGAGGCAGTGTCCAAAATCTATAAAGAACTTATCAAACTCAACACCCAGAGAACAAATACTCCAATCAAGAAATGGGCAGAGGACATGAACAGACATTTCTGCAAATAAGACATCCAGATGGCCAACAGATACATGAAAAATTGCTCCACATCACTGGGCATCAGAGAAATACAAATCAAAACCACAATGAGAGACCATCTCACACCAGTCAGAATGGCTAAAATTAACAAGTCAGGAAATGACAGATGCTGGCGAGGATGAGGAGAAAGAGGAACCCTCCTACACTGTTGGTGGGAATGCAAGCTGGTGCAACCACTCTGGAAAACAGCATGGATGTTCCTCAAAAAGCTGGAAGTAGAGATAGCTTACAACCCAGCAATTGCACTACTGGGTATTTACCCTAAAGATACAAATGTAGTGATCCAAAGGGGCATGTGCACCTGAATGTTTATAGCAGCAATGTCCACAATAGCCAAGTTATGGAAAGAACCTAGTGTGTGTGTGTGTGTGTGTATATGTATATATGTACATATACATATATACGTATATATACATATACATATATATATGCGCAGTTGAATACTATGCACTATCAAAAGAAATAAAATCTTGCCATTTGCGACAACATGGATGGGACTAGAGGGTATTATGCTTAGTGAAATAAGTCAATCAGAGAAAGACAACTATCATATGATCTCCCCTATATGAGGAAGTTGAGATGCAACGAGGGGGGGTTTGGGGCATAGGAAAAGAATAAACTGAAACAAGGTGGGATTGGGAGGGAGACAAACCATAAGAGACTCTTAATGTCACAAAGCAAACTGAGGGGGGCCGGGGAAGGGGGTTAGTGATAAGGTGGTTTGGTTATGGACATTGGGGAGGGTATATGCTATGGTGAGTGCTGTGAAGTGTGTAAACCTGGTGGTTTATAGACTTGTACCCCTGGGGCTAAAAATACATTATATGTTTATAGAAAAATTTAAAAATTATTTTAAAAAGTGAAGGAAAATATATTATAATTTCAATAAGTAATCCATATGTTATTAATGAGATTTGTACATCCCTTTTTATACTAAATTTTTAAAATCCAGAAATTTGAAATTATATATTTCATACTTACAGAATAATTGAGTTTGGACATGAAATTTTCTATGAAAATACTTCATATTTAGGTTTCATAAAATTTACAGTTGAAAATGTGGGTTCACACACTCACATGGTTCCAAATCACTTAAATTATCATAACTTAATCAAATTTCAGTTTTCCTAGTTCATCTTAAATTAATTAAAATTAAATTAAAGATTTAATGCCTTAATCGTACTAGTTACATTTCAGATACTCAAAGGCCACATATCACTAGTAGCTACCATAATGAATATTATAGATTTCTATTATTCAAATTTGATGTAATTTTCAATATGATTGAGTTTAAATATATAATCTTGCTATTTTCTATTTGTCTTTTCTGTCCTTTTTTTTTTCCTACTCTCTTTTGAATTACTTATTTCTTCTTTAATATTTCACTTTACTTCCAGTACTGGATTAATCACTATGATTCTTTGTTTTACCTTTTAAATGCTAGTCTATGGTTTAACAATATCTTTATCCAAGTAATCTTTATGCTTGAATTTCATTTTTTCTTTTCCTACCCCCTTAACCCCCATCCCCATTGCATCTCGACTTCCTCATATCAGGGAGATCATGTGATAGTTGTCTTTCTCCAGTTGACTTATTTCGCTAAGCATAATACCCTCTAGTTCCATCCATGTCGTCGCAAATGGTAAGATTTCATTTCTTTTGATGGCTGCATAGTATTCCATTGTATATCTATACCAACTCTTCTTTGTCCATTCATCTGTTGATGGACATCTAGGTTCTTTCCATAACTTGGCTATTGTGGACATTGCTGCTATAAACATTCGGGTACACGTGCCCCTTTGGATCACTACGTTTGTATCTTTCGGGTAAATACCCAGTAGTACAATTGCTGGGTCATAAGGTAGCTCTATTTTCAATTTTTGAGGAACCTCCATGCTGTTTTCCAGAGTGGTTGCACCAGCTTGCATTCCCACCAACAGTGTAGGAGGGTTCCTCTTTCTCCTCATCCTCGCCAGCATCTGTCATTTCCTGACTTGTTAATTTTAGCCATTCTGACTGGTGTGAGGTGGTATCTCATTGTGGTTTTGATTTGTATTTCTCTGATGCCCAGTGATGTGGAGCAATTTTTCATGTATCTGTTGGCCATCTGGATGTCTTATTTGCAGAAATGTCTGTTCATGTCCTCTGCCCATTTCTTGATTGGATTATTTGTTCTTTGGGTGTTGAGTTTGCTAAGCTCTTTGTAGATTTTGGATACTAGCCCTTTATCTGATATGTCATTTGCAAATATCTTCTCCCATTCTGTCAGTTGTCTTTTGGTTTTGTTGACTGTTTCCTTTGCTGTGCACAAGCTTTTGATCTTGATGAAGTCCCAATAGTTCATTCTTTCCCTTGCTTCCCTTGCCTTTGGCATTGTTCCTAGGAAGAAGGTGCAGTGTTTGAGGTCGAAGTGGTTGCTGCCTGTGTTCTCCTCAAGGATTTTGATGGATTCCTTTCTCACATTGAGGTCCTTCATCCATTTTGAGTCTACTTTCGTGCGTGGTGTAAGGAAATGGTCCAATTTCATTTTTCTGCATGTGGCTGTCCAATTTTCCCAACACCATTTGTTGAAGAGGCTGTCTTTTTTCCATTGGATATTCTTTCCTGCTTTGTCGAAGATTAGTTGACCATAGAGTTGAGGGTCTATTTCTGGGCTCTCTGTTCTGTTCCATTGAGCTATGTGTCTATTTTTGTGCCAGTACCATACTGTCTTGATGATGACAGCTTTGTGATAGAGCTTGAAGTCCGGAATTGTGATGCCACCAACTTTGGTTTTCTTTTTCAATATTCCTTCGGCTATCCGAGGTCTTTTCTGGTTCCATATAAATTTTAGGATTATTTGTTCCATTTCTTTGAAAAATTGGGTGGGATTGTGATAGGCATTGCATTAAATGTGTAGATAGCTTTAGGTAGCATAGACATTTTCACAATATTTATTCTTCCAATCCATGAGCATTTTTCCATTTCTTTGTGTCTTCCTCAATTTCTTTCATGAGTACTTTATAGTTTTCTGAGTATAGATTCTTTGCCTCTTTGGTTAGGTTTCTTCCTAGGTATCTTAAGGTTTTGGGTGTAATTGTAAATGGAATTGACTTCTTAATTTCTCTTTCTTCTGTCTTGTTATTGGTGTAAAGAAATGCAACTGAATTCTGTGCATTGATTTTATATCCTGACACTTTACTGAATTCCTGTATAAGCTCTAGCCATTTTGGAGTGGAGCCTTTTGAGTTTTCCACATATAGTATCATATCATCTGCAAAGAGTGATAGTTTGACTTCTTCTTTGCCGATTTGGATGCCTTTAATTTCTTTTTGTTGTCTGATTGTTGAGGCTAGGACTTCTAGTACTATGTTGAATAGCAGTGGTGATAACAGTCATCCCTGATGTGTTCCTGACCTTAGAGGAAAAGCTCTCAGTTTTTCTCTATTGAGAATGATACTTGCAGTGGGTTTTTCATAGATGGCTTTGATAATATTGAGGTATGTGCCCTCTATCCCTACACTTTGAAGAGTTTTGATTAGGAAGGGATGTTATACTTTGTCAAATGCTTTTTCAGCATCTATTGAGAGTATCATATGGTTCTTGTTCTTTCTTTTGTTAATGTATTGTGTCACATTGATTGATTTGGGGATGTTGAACCAACCTTGCAGCCCTGGAATAAATCCCACTTGGTTGTGGTGAATAATCCTTTTAATGTACTGTTGGATCCTATTGGCTAATATTTTGGTGAGAATTTTCGCATCTGTGTGCATCAAGGATATTGGTCTGTAATTCTCTTTTTTGATGGGATCTTTGTCTGGTTTGGGGATCAAGGTGATGCTGGCCTCATAAAATGAGTTTGGAAGTTTTCCTTCCATTTCTATTTTTTGGAACAGTTTCAGGAGAATAGGAATTAATTCTTCTTTAAATGTTTGGTAGAATTCCCCTGGAAAGCCATCTGGCCCTGGGCTTTTGTTTGTTTGGAGATTTTGGATGACTGTTTCAATCTCCTTACTGGTTATGGGCCTATTCAGGTTTTCTATTTCTTCCTGCTTCAGTTTTGGCAGTTTATATGTCTCTAGGAAAGCATCCATTTCTTCCAGATTGTCAAATTTGTTGGCATAGAGTTGTTCATAATATATTCTTATGATTGTTTGTATTTCTTTGGTGTTGGTTGTGATCGCTTCTCTTTCATTCATGATTTTATTTATTTGGGTCCTTTCTCTTTTCTTTTGGATAATTCTGGCCAGGGGTTTATCAATCTTATTAATTCTTTCAAAGAACCAGCTCCTAGTTTCATTGATTTGTTCTATTGTTTTTTTGGTTTATATTTCATTGATTTTTGCTTTGATCTTTATTATTTCTCTTCTCCTGCTGGGTTTAGGCTTTCATTGTTGTTCTTTCTCGAGCTCCATTAGGTGTAGGATTAGGTTGTGTATTTGAGACCTTTCCTGTTTCTTGAGATAGGCTTGTATTGCTATACATTTTCCTCTCAGGACTGCCTTTGCTGTGTCCCACATATTTTGGACCATTGTGTTTTCATTATCATTTTTTCCATGGTTTTTTCCAATTCTTCTTTAATTTCCTGGTTGACCTATTCATTCTTTAGAAGGATGCTGTTGAGTCTCCATGTATTTGTGCTCTTTCCAAATTTCCTCTTGTGATTGAGTTCTAGCTTCAGAGCATTGTGGTCTGAAAATATGCAGGGAATGATCCCAATCTTTTGATACCTGTTGAGACCTGATTTATGACCCAGGATGTGATCTATTCTGGAGAATGTTCCATGGGCACTAGAGAAGAATGTGTATTCTGTTGCTTTGGGATGGAATGTTCTGAATATATCTGTGATGTCCATCTGCTCCAGTGTGTCATTTAAGACCTTTACTTCCTTGTTGATCTTTTACTTGGATGATCTGTCCATTTCAGTGAGGGGCGTGTTAAAATCCCCTACTATTATTGTATTCTTGTCAATGTGTTTCTTTGATTTTGTTATTAATTGGTTTACATAGTTGGCTGCTCCCATGTTAGGGGCATAGATATTTAAAATTGTTAGATATTCTTGCTGGACAGACCCTTTGAGTATGATATAGTGTCCTTCCTCATCTCTTATTATAGTCTTTGGCTTAAAATCTAATTGATCTGATATAAGGATTGCCACCCCAGCTTTCTTCTGATGTCCATTTGCATGGTAAATTGTTTTCCACCCCCTCACGTTAAATCTGGAGGTGTCTTCGGGTCTAAAATGAGTTTCTTGTAGGCAGCATATGGATGGGTTTTGTTTTTTTATCCATTCTGAAACCCTGTGTCTTTTGATTGGGGCATTTAGCCGATTTATGTTCAGGGTAACTATTGAGAGATATGGATTTAGTGCCATTGTATTGCCTGTAAGGTGACTGTTACTGTATATTGTCTCTGTTCTTTCTGATAATACTTTTAGGATCTCTCTTTGCTTAGAGGACCCCTTTCAATATTTCCTATAGAACTGGTTTGGTGTTTACAAATTCTTTCAGTTTTTGTTTGTCCTGGAAGCTTTTTATCTCTCCTTCTATTTTCAATGATAACCTAGCTGGATAAAGTATTCTTGGCTGCATGTTTTTCTCATTTAGTGCTCTGAATATATCATGCCAGTTCTTTCTGGCCTTCCAGGTCTCTGTGGATAAGTCTGCTGCCAATCTCATATTTTTACCATTGTATGTTACAGACTTCTTGTCCCATGCTGCTTTCAGGATTTTTTCTTTGTCGCTAAAACTTGTAAATTTTACTCTTAGATGACAGGGTGTGGACCTATTCCTATTGATTTTGAGGGGGATTCTCTGCACCTCCTGGATTTTGATGCTTGTTCACTTTGCTATGTTAGGGAAATTCTCTACAATAATTCTCTCCAATATACCTTCTGCTCTCTCTCTCTTTCTTCTTCTTCTGGAATCCCAATTATTCTAATGTTGTTTCATCTTATGGTATCACTTATCTCTCAAATTCTCCCCTCGTAGTCCAGTAGTTGTTTTTCTCTCTTTTGCCCACCTTCTTTATTCTCTGTCATTTGGTCTTCTATATCACTAATTCTTTCTTCTGCCTCATTTATCCTAGCAGTAAGAGCCTCCATTTTTGGTTGCACTTCATTAATAGCTTTTTTTATTTCAACTTGATTAGATTTTAGTTCTTTTATTTCTCCAGAAAGGGCTTTTATTTTTCCAGACAGGGTTTCTCTAATATCTTCTGTGCCTTTTTCGAGCACGGCTAGAACCTTGAGAATTGTCGCCCTGAATTCCAGATCTGACATATTACCAATGTCTGTATTGATTAAGTCCCTAGCCTTGGGTACTGCCTCCTGTTCTTTTTTTTTTTTTTTTTTGTGGAGAGTTTTTCCCCCTTGTCATTTTGTCCAGATAAGAATATATGAAGGAGCAAATGTAATACTAAAAGGGTGGCAAAGACCCCAGCAAGATGTGCTTTAACCAAATCAGAAGAGACCCCAAATCGTGGGAGTTGGGGGGGAGAAAGGGGGTAAGAAGAAGTTCAGAAACGAGAAAAAAATTTAAAAAAATGAGAACACAAAGAAAAAATATATATATATAAAAGAAAAATATATATATGTATTAGACTGGTGACTAGAACAGGGTCACCCACTTAATTTTGGGAGTACTTTGGTCCCGTAGAAGAAACTACCTCCCAAAATTTTAAAGAATGAAAAACATATATAAAGGTAAACACAATGAATGGATGAAATATGACTATAAAGATGAAAAAAAAATTTTTTTCCTAACAAAGGAGTTGGTAAGGTAAGTTGGTAGGGAGAATTAAAAAAAAAAAGAAAGAAAGAAAGTGGAGAGAATTTCCTTGGGCTGGAGACTAGGTCAAGCCCCGTACTAGATTTGGGGTGTATTTTGATCTATTAGAAGAAGTTGTACCCTAAATTTTTAAGAAGAAAAAAAAAACCCTATGTGTATACAAAGAATAAAGTTAGATACAGTGAAGGATAAAATATGACTATAATAATAAAGGTTCAAAAAAAGTTTTTTTTAAGAAAGTTATTAAGATAAACTAGTTAAAAATATTAAAAGAGGAAAGGGTAAAAGTTAAAAAAAATTAGCAGAAGAGAAAAAAAAATTGAAATATTAATTAACTTTGTAAGGCTTTAGATTCATGGGGAGAAAGCCAAGAATTCCATGCTTTTCTTTCTCCTCCTCTGGAATTCTGCTGTTCTCCTTGTTAAGTGAACTTGGTCTTGGCTGGATTTCTTGTTGATCTTCTGGGGGAGGGGCCTGTTGTAGTGATTTTCAAGAGTCTCTGCCCCAAGCAGAATTGCACTGCCCTTACCAGGGACCAGGCTACGTAACCCTCTCTGGTTTGCTCTCTGGGGCTTTTGTTCCCTGAATGCTTTTCGTAGAGTTCCGGAGGACGGGAATGAAAATGGCGGCCTCCCAATCTCTGGCTCGGAGGAGCCGAGAGCTAGGGGCCCCAGTCTTCTGTGCGCCTTCAGAGAAAAGTGCTTAATCACTCCTCTCTCCCCAGCCTCCAGCCACGCTTGGAGAAAATCACGCGCAATCAGCCCCATCTCACTGGCCTCTGGCTGAGCTCCGAGGTCACTCAGCCTGTGACCAAGCATCTCTGTCTCTGGCAGAGTCCTACCTGGAGTCTCCAAACCTCACAGATCCCTGGGCTCTCCCAGGTCTGAGTCTCCCTGGATCTTGTGGGGACCCCATGCACAGAGCACCTGCCTGTGTCACAGATTACGGTTCTAGGTAACCCCGAGTTGAGAGCTCACTCCTCGGCTCTGTCTCCGCAGCCGGCTTCCTCGCTCTAATACCTGTGAGCTCTGCGACACTCAGACACCTCCGATCCTTCTGTGACCCTGTGGGACCTGAGTCCACGCAGTCCCCACGAGGTCTTCACCCCAGTTTAGCCTCTGGAATGATGTCCCTCCATGTAGCAGACTTTTAAAAGTCCTGATTTTGTGCTCCACTGTTCCACTGCTTGCTGGGAGCCGGCCTCTCCCCCGGGGTCTATCTTCCCATCAGGTTGAATTCATTTCTCTGCTGGTCCTACCTTTTAGAAAGTGGTCGATTTTCTGTTTCTAGAATGTTGCTCTTCTCTTTGATCTCCTGTTGGATTCATAGGTTTCGGAATGGTTTGATAGGCTATCTAGCTGATCTCCTGCTGCCTGATGTCGTCTCAGCCTGCTACTTCCAAGAAAGAAGTTTTGATCCAACTGTTTTAACTCAACATTTTGGCTGAGTCAAGGATATAATTTACCATGGATAAAAGCTAAATGAATACATCTTATAGGCATAACAGAAATCTGAAAAAGTTTATCTGAATAAAATTAGACTTTATATAACAAATAACCCCCAAAAATACAGGACTTAAAATGCAGACTATAATGAAAGTTTATTGAAAAATCCAGTTGTCTTAAAAAAATTAGATCAGCAAAATTTTAACTGAGAAAAATAGGTTAGAGAGAAATAGTAGCCAGAATAAACTCACAACAGAACTTGTGGTGGATAAAATTAACATGAATCAAAATTGATTTATGGTGCCAATTATTATTGTGAAATTACTAGGTTAAGTAATAAACAATAAATGATATATGTTTTCTGTATAGAATTTAATTAAATAAAAATTTAGTACATCACTATTTGTTCTGGATAATTGTTTCTTAATAAAATGTTACCAGTGGTAAAATTGCCATTTATTTTTTTCTATTTATAAACATATAGACAAAAACTTCTTCTGCTTCACCATAGTGGCTCAAAATATTTTGTACTTTAAAAACTTCCATGTGGAGTTATTATTATATATATACATAAATGTATATATAATATATATACATATAATATATTATTATAACATATATAATATATATAAATAATATATATATACATAAAGGTACCTAGCACAATGCCTTGGCATAGGAAGCATTAAATAAATGTGAGATTCAGGTTTGACTGCCTAGAGTACACTTTGACTCACTATTTCCATTCTGCTTTTGAACAAATTAATTAGTCTCTTCATGTTTCCCCTACAATAAAATGGGAACAATTTTAGCAGAGATTTGGCGTGGATTGAAGTAGATGCTGCATATATATTATTTAGTATCATTTAAAACTGTTATTATTACTACTATTACATTATTACATGAGAGAGCACAGCTCTGCAATGACCTTGATGACTCAGTACCCATGAATCAGTCAGTTTCTGGGAACTTTGATGAAGATATTTGTACATTTTTGCACCAACGTGATACTGTGTTAATTACTCTAACTTCACTGTGATCCTGTTATTTGATAGAACAAAGCTTTCATATTTTATTCTTCTTCAGGGGTGTCATGCCTGCGCTTGGCTGTTTGTGTTAGCATAGAAATATTAAAATCAGCTTGATAAGGTACAATTACACGCAAATACACACACACACACATACACACACACACAAACTCTCCAGGGTTTTTAGATTTGGACAGCACACTGTTTAGATCAACTTAAAAGGAACTGATATCCTTAAAATATTGAGTCATTAAAAGCATAACCTGATATATTTAGATCTTCTTTATTTTCTTTCCATAAAAATTTCTGATTTTCTGTTGGGAAGTCATGTGTAGCTTTTGTTAGATTCATCCCTAGATATTTAATATTTAATGCTATTATAAATAGTATAATTTTAAAAATATTTTATTTTGATTGATATTATATATTGATTATATATATTATCCTTGTATCAGGCAAACTTGCTAATTCATTTGTTTTAATAACTTAAGGGTAGATTTCTTTTCATTTTCTACATACATAATCATCTCATCTATGAAAAGTTAGGATTTTTTTCTTTCTTTGCTGTCTTCAAATGTATTATTCTTTGTCTAGGCTTTGTGAACTAACTAGGACATCCAGTAAAATGTTGAATAAAAATGCAAGCAACAAATATCATTGTCTCGTGCCCATCAAAGAGTATGTTTTCAGTATTTTACCATTTAGTATGATATTTGGTACATATTTTTGGTACATATTCTTAATCAGATTAAAGAACTTCCTATCTTTTCCTTCATTGTTAATATCAAACACTATTTCTCATTATCACATTGATCATATTATTTGTCTCCTTTATTCTATTAAGGTAGCAAACTAAAAATAATTGATATTCTAATGTTAACCTAATCTTGCATGAAATAAACTCATCATGACCTGGGATATTAAGTTTGCTATGCTATGCTGGATTTTGTTTCTTAGTATTTTGTTTAGAAGTTTTACATCTACTTTCATTAATAAGATTGGGTTATAGCTTTTCTTTCTTGTACTGCCCTTGTAAAGTGTTGATATCAAGGTTGTATTAGCACATTGAGTTTGAAAATAAACTATCATTTTCTAGTATACTAAAGTTTTGTGTAAAATTGATATTATTTCCTTATTTCTTTGGTAGAATTTACCAATGAGGCTATGTAGACCTGGAATGTTCTTTATAAGAATTTAAATTATGAATTTAATTTTTAATAACCAAATAATTATTTTCCTTGTTCTTTCTTATATACATTTTTACATTTTTTAAGATTTTATTTATTTTTGACAGAGAGAGAGAGAGTGAGAGAGGGAACACAAACACAGGAGAGCTGGAGAGGGAGAAGCAGGCTCCCCAATGAGCAGGGAGCCTGATGCAGAGCTCTATCCCAGGATGCTGGGATCAACACCTGAGCCGAAGGCAGACGCTTAACAAATAAGCCACCCAGGCACCCTGTATATATTTTTAAAAACATTTTATTTATTTATTTATCCATTTATTTACTTACTTACTTATTTATTGGAGAGAGAAAGAGAAAGAGAGCATATGCATACGCATGCAGTGGGCAGGGCAGAGGGAGAGGGAGAGGCAGAGAATCTCAAGCAGACGCAACACTGAACACAGAGCTCGATGTGGGGCTTGATCCCATGATTCTCAGATTATTACCTGAGTGGAAAGCAAGAGTCAGAGTCTTAACTAACTGAGCAAACCAAGCACCCCTTTCTTGTATAAATTTTTAATATGTTTTTCTAAAAAGTTATACATTTTATCTAAATTTTTAACATTACAACTTTTTATAATAATTTATTATCTATTTAATACTTAATTTTTAGTAACAAAATCTTTTTTCATCTCTGTTATAGGCTATTTATGCCATAAACCACACCTCCCCCTTCTTAAAAGTATTTGCTTCATGTTTATTATTTGTTGTTAGCTTTTTCAAAGAATTAACATTTCAATATATTGATCATCTCTGTTATACTTTTTAAATTTACTATTATCAACTTTTATCTATATTGTATCTCTCTTCTTGCTTTGCTGTTTATTTGTTGTTCTATTTCCAGTTTCCTGGGTTATTTAAGTCGTCACATTTCAAGCCTTCCTTATGTCATTGTACATGCTTTCAAGCTTATAAATTTCTCTTTATTATTGTTTCAACTATGTTTTCAGGTTATTATACAAAATATTTCCAATATAATTCAATTTGAAATATTTTTCTGATCTCTATTGTTATTTCTTTGATTTAAGGTTAACTTTGTTTCTTATTTGGAAAACACTAGAATTTTTCTAGTTGTCATTTATTATGGTTGTTCAGTTAAATTGTATTGTAGTCAGAAAACATTATTTATTTTGCTAATTCTTTGAAGTGTTATAGAGTTTTTTTATGAATGAGAATTTCATAAATTTAGTGAATATTGCTTTCTTGTTTGATAAGAAAGTATGTCCTAAATGTGTCATGTTCCATGTTCCCGCATAAATTTATTTGTTCAGTGTTGTTAGCTTTATATGTTAACATAAAAACATATTTCCATAAAAATAATCATATTTTCCAAAACAAGTGAGAAAAGTAGCATTATTTTACATTTTTATAAACTCTTCAAAGTCTCTTCGCATATAACTAAATTCTCATGTCTGTTTTTGCATTCAATATGTTACAGCATGTTGTTTTGGTTAAAATATATATAGAAAATATGTCCTCAAATAGACATGCAGTTGAAAAGCAGAAGAAGTCATAGATCCACTGAAAAGGTCTTAGGACCACCAGTGATTATCAGAGCACATTTTGATAACTGGTCTAGTTTCTCTATTTTGTTAAATATTATAAAATAGTGTTTTCTAATTATATCAGTAGTTAAGAATCTTTCTATCTTATTTTAGTGTCTAATTTCTTTTGTTTTTTTCTTTGGCTATATCTATTTCAACTAATAGTATGCCCTATCATGTCTGTTCATGCTTCGTTCCTTCTAATATAGTCTTTTTTTCTAATTATTATTTTTTTCCAATTATTTCCTGGGATCTTTTAGTTCCCTCTCATTGTCTCCTCATCTCATTTTTTTCCAGTTTTGATTTTTTTCCACCGTAGTTTCTATTTTTTCCATAATCTCTATGTATTCTTTTTTTAATCTCTATGTATTCTTATAAAATTATTAATTTATAGGTTTTCTCTGCATTATGGCACCTTTTTCTGGTGTTTTCAATTTTTGTAGATGGCTATTCTCATTATTTTTTTTCATTTCTACAGTATATTAGTATAGGTTTGAATACAATCAGATTCTGTTCTTCTTGTTTGAGTGTGGTGAGTTTTCTTATACTTTTAGAAGTTTGAGTCAGAAAAATGTTTCTAGTTTAACAGCTCCAGGACTGCCTTTGGGTTGTGATGGGTTACCCTGATACCCAGCTCTGAATTGTTGTTACAGCTGCTGGGGGTCGTGGTATGAAGCAGCCTTCAGCTCTCAGCCTCCTTATAGATTAGCTCAGACTCCAGAGCTCCCTGTGTGGTCAAAACCAAGGCTATGGTTGTGCTTTTATTGCAGTGTGATTGCTATCTGTGCCTGATCCTGCATTTTTCCCTCTCCTTTCCCTCTTTCCACATGTATTGACCCCAAAGACACTCAAGAAATAGCCAGATACAGTAACCACCCACTCGGAGTCTGCTTCCATAGGCTTACAGCTGAGTATTGAAAAATTCATCTCAGTCATTTCTCCAGAATTTGTCACATGTCTTCTCTAAATCTTTCCACAAAGAGCAAAAGAACCATTCCTTCCTTTCATCCTCAATTTGTTCTATTTCTTAATTTGTGTCTTCCTCCCAGTTTTTTTATCTCAGTGTGAGCCAGTCTTTTACTTAGTATTTCAATAGCTGCAAAGCCCAGGTCACACTTTATGCTTCTTCCGAGAGACCCTGTGAACTTACTTAACCAGGTCTGACTGTTGCTCTCAGATCCACTGGACCAGTTCTTCACTCCACAGGGGGTGATCTTATTTGCAATGGGGAGTACTTCTGGCTGGGTTCCCAGTTCTTTTTTTTTTTTTTTTAATATTTTATTTATTTATTTGACAGAGAGATTGAGATCACAAGTAGGCAGATAGGCAGGCAGAGAGAGAGGAAGGGAAGCAGGCTCCCCGGTGAGCAGAGAGCCTGATGCAGGACTGGATCCCAGTGGGATCATGACCTGAACTGAAGGCAGAGTCTTTAACCCACTGAGCCACCCAGGCGCCCCACGCCCCAGCTTCCCGATTCTTAGGACTACTGCGATCCCCTTCTCTTTTCTCCATTTGCTCTCACACAGCGGCTGTACTGCTAAATATCCTCACATACCCAGGTTTATAAAGATGGATATCCACCTAGTCTTACTGAAAACTTTATTTTTGGCTTTTTGTTCTGCTATGCTGGTTGCTCCATCTTTGTTTGCTTGTTTGTATGTATGTTTGTTTACTGGGACGGTTGAGAAGACGTTTAATATACATTTTTATCTTCTTAGCATTTATCAGAGGGGATTTTTTTTTTTACTTTATTTAAGCTTTACTTAAACATATAATGTAACCCCACCACCCTCTCCCAACCCCTCTTCCCCCCACCCCCCCTCAGTTTGTTTTATGACATTAAGAGTCTCTTTTGGTTTGTCTCCCTCCCCATCCCATCTTCTTTCATTTTTACTTTTCCTACCACCTTAACTCCCACCCCCGTTGCATCTCGACTTCCTCATATCAGGGAGATCATGTGATAGTTGTCTTTCTCCAGTTGACTTATTTCGCTAAGCATAATACGCTCTAGTTCCATCCGTGTCGTCGCAAATGGTAAGATTTCATTTCTTTTGATGGCTGCATAGTATTCCATCGTATATATATACCACATCTTCAGAGGGGATTTTTTTAATGTTTTGCAAATACGTACACCTTTTAAAGATATGCTTCCTTATCTTCATCTCTTCTGGGATCTCTCCACTTCAATCTTAAGCTTGCTCATGGCATTTCCCATTTAGGCAGGACCCTCTCTCTGCTGCCACTACCAGTCTAACACTTGTCTCTGCACTCTTTCCTTCTGTTTTCAGTTTCGTTTTGTTTTGCTTAGATGTATGTATATATAATTTAGATTATTTTTTCCCCACCATTTCATTGTCATATTCAGTTTCCTGGAGGGGTCGTAGGTAGTATCATGACTTTTGATAACTCAGTTTTTTATAAAGTGGAGCCAAAGCTCAACTTTTAATTGGCATAGTTCTTTCACCTCTTTTGTTATTATGGGCAACTGGAAATTGTGTAATTTTCTACTTTCCCTCTCATCATTGAAACTTCTATTTTGTTGCATATAAAAATAATTTCAAAGTCTTAGTTGGCATGCAGTTACTAATATGAATCATAGCTACTCATATAAAGCACTGGAGGCTGCAGCTCTTAGGAGGAATGGCAAGAATGGACCTAATTTGGGGCAACCTATCTCCTTTTATGGTATGTCCATCAATAACTAGGTAAAGTTTTCCTTTCAGTCTCTTGAAGTGAGATAAATGTTTCATCAAATGGTTTATATAAAAATTCAGAAGCATTTACCTAAAGAATTGCTACATATAAAGACTTTATAATTTCATAACAGATGAGGGCCCTCTGAAATAAGCATTCAATTTGTATTTTATGCATACCATTCCATTTTTAGAGCTTCTGAAATATATTAAATTTATTTTGTGTATTTGACACCTAAACACATATATTCTGTGTATGTAAATAAAATAAAATATTATTTTATGTATTTGACATACTACCCAAGAAAAAGAAAGTTACCCACAGCTTTGAGACCCAGTGTGTACCCTACATAATCACACCCTCTATTCTCCATTTATGGAGATAAATATTATCCTCAATACTGTTTTTCTTACAAATCTTTTATTTACAAATAAAGCTATTATGAGCATTCTTATCCATGTTTCCTAGTAAACATATACAAGACATCCTGTGGGGGACATATGTAGGAGTGAAAGTGCTGGATTTTAAAGTATGCAATTTCTAGATTTATTAGATAATGCAAGAGTCTTTCCAAAATGCTTTAAAAATTTTAAATTTAAAAAATTTAAAAAATATGACTGTTATCAACAATGTACAAGAATTCTTTTTCTACAAATATTTGTTTGCACTTTGTATTTTCTTATTAAAATTTTTTGTTGTTAAATTAGCACTTTCTAATAACAACATCTTTTTCTATGATTGTTGGTTGTTTGTTTTAGTGAACCAGTTTAAACTGCCTTTGCTTTAGGTCGGAGAAGATTATAAGGTTTGAGGGACACAGTAGTGGAGATGGTACCACTGTAGGGCTTTATGGTAGGCCCCACAGTCAATGAAGCCATCTGCTTTTGTATGCCCTGTATTCCCCATGAATCCCACCCCCAACCCCCAGCATGATTTTGCAGTCAAATGCTCTACCACTGAGCTATACCCCCAGCCCAGCATGATTTTGAATATAAAACTTTCACTTTATGAACAAACTTTCTGGGCTCTGACATAAGTGTGATTGTTATTTCTGTTCATAGAATCATCTGATATCCTTCTATAGTGGGGTCAGTTTCAATCAATTCCACATAGTCATTTTCTTTTGATGGACTATAATGAACAGTTATATCAGTCACATTTCCAGACTGAAACCTGAGTGGTTTCTGCTGAGAAGCTTTCTTTGATTTCTGCCAAAAAGTCTAGTCTGTGTGTATTTTAGTTTCCAATATATGTAGTATCACCTGAGCCTAATGAGGGTCAGGTAGGACTGCCTGTGCTATGGGCCTCTGGAATATTCTATCCTGTAACTCAGGTTTACATTATTTTTGGTGACTTTGTTAATCAGACCTTCATCTCAGTTGAGGAATATGATTTTACCCAAACCCAGAAAACCCCACCTACCTGATCATCCCAATTTCTGACTTGGTCTGTTTGAAACAGTAGCTTATTTCTCACAGTTTAAGGAATGATTCTAAATATTCCAGGTGTTGCAGTCCTTGGGAATGTCACAAACTGGACTGAGCTCTGAATTTCAGTTGGCGTTATTAGCAACATGGAGGGACTGCAGCCATAATTCTTCATATACATCTTCCTCCAAGAAGCCAGCCATCATGATATCACTAATGCAGTGCTCTTACTTGTTTTAATTTGATTCAGTCAAAGTCTTGCCTTGCTAGGTTATGGCAAAATAAGTATACAGCATTCAAATCTCAATAGTAGTAAAATAAACCTAAAAATGGACAAAATATTTGAATATACACTACACCAAAGAAGCTATATTATTGCCAATAATTGCATAGAAAGATGTTGAACATCTTAATTTTTATAGGAATGCAGATTGAAACCATCACAAGATGCCACTACAAACTCACTAGAATAGCTGAAAATTAAAGTTTGAGCATTTCAAGTGTGGGTGAGAAAACTGAGCAAATGGAACTATCACACACTGTAAGTGGGTATGTAAAATAAGGTACTGCTTTGGCAATGTGTTTGGCATTTTCTTTAAAATTATACACTTTACTATGCAACTCAGTCATCCCAATCCTTGGTACGTACCTGAAGAAATGATATCATATATCCTTATAAAGGTGTATATATCATAATTTTATTTGTATAAGCCTAAAACTGGGAAAAAACCAAATTGAGGTATATCCATCTAATACAATACTAAAAGAAATTAAAGAAATAAGCTTTTATGGCAACAACATGAATGAAATTCAAAATAATTATGCTGAGTGGAATGTAGCCAAGTACAAAAAAAGTATGCTGTATGATGTCATTCATATAAAATTCCAGAAAATGCAAACTGATCTATAATAACAGAAAGAAGTTTGTTGCATATGTGGGAGCAGGGAGAGATGGAAGGGAGGGATTGCAAATGAAGAATTTGGGGAAGTTATTATTATTTTTACTGTCTTGATTATGATAATAATTTTAATTTGTATACGTGTGATATCTATCAAATTATACATCTAAACATCTAAAATTTATTTTATCTGAATTACATCTCAATAAACTTGTTTTAAAAAGAGCATTTATCAGCTATTCTTTATATAGAACATTTCTCTCCTAATTCTCCCCTGATTCCTAATTTCTTTCCTGAATTATAATTTAAAAATACACAAATATAATTAATTCTTGTGTTAATTCACACTTTCACGACATACTCAAGTCTCCCAATCTTTTTGTCAGGACTCTCATATTGGCATCATTTAATCTTACAGTGTATACACTAAGGAATGTAGAATGAACACTGTATAAAGCAGCCTTAAAATGTACTGTGGAAGTTTCTCAAACAGATTAAAAATAGACATACCATATGAACCAATCTTTCCACTGCTGAGTATTTACTCAAAAAAATGAAAATACTAATTTGAAAAGATATATACGTTGCTATATTTATAACAGCATTATTCATGAGAGCCAAGATATAGAAGCAACCTAAGTGTGCATCAATAGGTGAATAGATAAGGGCAAGTGGTATATTTATATATATATATATACATACACATACACACGCAGTGGAATATTATGGAGCCATACGAAAGAAAAGATCTTGACATTTTAAACAACATGGATGGACCAAGAGGGCATTATGTTAAGTGAAACAAATCACACTAAGAAAGACAAATACTACATTATTTCACTCATATGTGGGTGAAGCAAAAAACAAGAAGCAAAATCAGACCTATAAATACAGAGAGATAACTGATGATTGCCAGAGGGAAGGAAGTTGAAGAATGGGCAAAGTGAGTGAAGGGGAGTGGGATGTGCAGGTTTCCAGTTATGAAATGGATAAGTGAGGGGAATGAAAGATACAGCATAGGGAATATAGTCAATGATATATTAATAGCATTGGATTTGTGACAGATAATAGTTACACTTGTGATAGGGTAGTGTAATATATAAACTTGTCAAATCACTATGTTGTAAACCTGAACTAACGTAACATTATATGTTAAGCATACTCAAAGGAAAAAAAAATCCAATATAGGACTATTTGTTAAAAAAAAAAAAAAAGTATTGCAACTACCCCCAAAATTGGAAGTTCTGGAATCTATTTTGAGACCAACAATAGTATTTTCATCTCATATTTGTAAATGATTTTACAGTTAACAGCATGCTTTTACTTGTATGTTTTTAAAATTTTCCTAGCACAGGGCTGTGATTTATTGGTCTCTTGGATATTCGAAAGCATAGAAAACTTCTATGTTGATATACATGGAGACATATCATTTCTGAATCATGTCAGAAAAAGTTCCTTTCTTTGCTAAGTAAACCAACTGTAGTCTACACTATTGATTTTTTAAATTAATTGTAGTAAAATACATATAATATAAAATTTACCATATTAACCATTTTTAAGTATATCGTTCAGTAGTGTTAAATATATTCACATGATTGTATGACAAATCTCCAAACTCTTTAACCTTGCAAAACTGAAACTTTGTACCTATTAAACAACTCCTCATTTTTCCTTCTTCCCAACCTCTGGAAACCATCATTTTACTTTCTGTCTTTATGAATTTGAGTACTCTAGGTACCTTTTAAAAATTCAGTCTTACATCATTTGCCTTTTTAAAATTTGCTTTATTTTACTTGGCCTAATCTCACTAAAGTTCATTGATGTTAAAACATGTATCAGAGGGTGCCTGGGTGGCTCAGTCAGTTAAGCGCCTGACTTTGGCTAGGGTCAGGATCTCTGGGTCCTGGTAGGGAGCCCCCCATCTTGAGCTCTGCATTCAGCGGGAAGTCTGCTTCTCCCTCTTCCACTACCCTTCCCCCTGCTTACGCTCTCTCTTGGTCTCAAATCAATCAATAAAAATATTTTAAAAATAACATGTGTCAGAATTTTCATCCTTTTCTAAGGTTGAATAATATTCCATTTTTTTTCAGTGTTCCAAGATTGATTGTTTATGTACCACACCCTGTGCTCCATGCAATACATGCCTTCCTTAATACCATATACCATATTTAGTTTATCCATTCATCCACTGATGAACACTTTGGCTTATTCTACCTTTTGCCTCTTGTGAATAATGCTCCTGTTGTACAAATATCATTTTGAGTGCCTGTTTTCCATTCCTTTAGGTTTACACCCAGAAGTAGAATTGCTGGATCATATGGTAATTTTATGCTTAATTTTTTAAGGAAATGCCATTCTATTTCCCACTATGTCTGCATGATTTCACACGCCCATCAACAGGACATAAGTGTTCTCTTTTCTCCACATTTTTGCTAACACTTCTTATTTTCTGTTTTGTTTTTTTTTGTGTGTGTTTTTTTTTGTTTTGTTTTGTTTTAGGAACATATTCCTTTTTTTTTTAAAGATTTTTTTTCATTTATTTGACAGACAGAGATCACAAGTAGGCAGAGAGAGGCAGGCAGAGAGAGAGGGGGGAAGCAGGCTCCGCTCGATCCCAGGACCCTGAGATCACGACCTGAGCCGAAGGCAGAGGCCTTAACCCACTGAGCCCCCCAGGCGCCTCTTGTTTTGTTTTTTTGATAGTACCAGACATTCTAACAGGTGTGAGGTATATTGCATTGCTTTGATTTGCTGATTTTGTCTTACACTGGAGAAAATGAAGCTCAGAAAAATTACACTTTAATAAAGATCACATAACAACTATATTGCAGAGCTTAGACATAAATATAAATCTGACTCACAGTCTAGTGTTTTTGTCTATACTTTTAATAAGTGTATATACATATAGATATACACACACACAACGTGTATATCTATATGTATATGTGTGTGTATATCTATATGTATATACATATATATACAGACAGTATGGCCCCAGATATATATATATACACATTATATATATATATATATTATGATCCCAGATATATATAGGATCATGTCACTTTCTTGCTTAAACCCTCCAGTTGATTCTCTTTACTAATATATATATATATATATATATATATATATATATCCACATATATATTCTCTTTATGTAAATAGAATCAAATAGAATCAAACTCCGGGTATGACCTGCAAGGATCTGCAAATCTAGACCCTGCCTTTCTCATTGAAATTTCCTTAGTCTGTACTTCCTTCACTCACCATTTTCCAGAAGTTGCCTCTATGCCTCTTTTCCTCAGAGCACACGAACTCACTTACTCATCAGGGCATCATCAAAACTGAAGGCTCTGAGATTTTTATCTGACTCACAATTGTACAGGTTAGTCTGCTGCAGTTTCACAGATGTTAGCAAAACACAAGAGATTCTTAACCTAGACTTAAAGGTTGTGATTACCCCCATACATATCAGTTACCAGAATATCAGCACTTCCACCAACTCCCTGAGTGACAATACTGAAAGCTTCACAAAAAGAAATCCAGGTGACACTTACACATGCGGTCAGTTGTCCTACACTAATCTCAAGCTTCAGGGATGAACATTATTCTAATGACGGCAAACTTTACTGATCTTTGCTCTCTACAGGGTGGCATAATCTATATTATATTGAATGAAAACAGCTCTGACATTTACTCTGAAAGAGACACTATCTCTATATTCTAATGTAGTTTGCTATTCATACATACTTAAAAATATGGTATGAAACAAAGACAACCAGGAGCTATGCTCACATGATGCACAGAATGTCACAATTTTAATATCCTTTAATTGTCCTTAGAGTATCTGTAATATTTAAAATTTTCCTGCTTATCTCCTTATCAAGAGTGCTCCTTCCCAACACTCAGCTCCATAAGAACAGAAATAATCTATAGAATTCTCTACAGTATTCTTGGAGCCTATAACGTGGCACAAAAGTGCTTAATAAATATTTGAGGAAAGAATGAGTGAACCAGACACTACTGCCTTGATTAGAAGAAACTTTATCCTATGGTTCTGTGATGGTTTTTTCTTGATTTCATAGAATTCTGAGCTGGTTTTTCTTTTTGGTTTCTATTTCTATCTAGCCTGTTGTATGAAAAATGAGACTATGATATTCTTTTTTTTTTTTTTTTTTTTTTTTTTTTTTTTTTTTTCTGATTCTTGGTTTCGGCTCAGGTCATGATCTCAGAATCATGAGATCAAGCTCCATGTAGGGCTCCATGGAGTCGGTTCCAGAATCTCTCTCCTTCTCCTTCCTCCTCTGTTTCTCCATCTTCTCACTGGCTCTCACTCTCTCTCTTTCAAATAAACAAATAAAATCTTTTTAAAAAAAATCTTATCTAGGTTGATGTTATTTTCCTGGGTGGATGGTAAAGGCCTAGTCTTACAAAAATATATTTTTCTCTGCCCAACTGTTTCTCATAAGTCAGTATTGAGACACCACACACTATGCTATTAGGTCACCTAGTCCATGTTTTATGAGAGAAATATGCTCTTCTCTTGGGACATCATCAAGCAATCAAAGTTGTCAACCTAATAAATGCAATGTGTGAAAAACTCTATCTTATACTGTTTTTTCAGCATCTAAAATATGCAAGAAACTTTGCTATTTTATTTAATTTAACCTCATGAGATGGTTACTATCTTCACTACTACCAGTACTATTATTATTACTACTTCTTCTCTTAATACTGTTTAAATAACACTTTAAAAATGAAGTGAGTCAATGAAAGCTTAGAGAAGTTATTAACTTGACCAAGGACACAAAATCAGTTGTGGAAAAGCCAGCATTATTTTTTCAGTACATTATACATATTAGGATGAGCAAACTTCATTGTTCTCTGAACGCTGATCTGGCTAGTCTGGACATATACTTGAATGTTAATAATTTTTTAAATGCAGTAAAGATTTCTCTGAATCCTTTCTAACAAGTCAACTATTATAATAATTTGGTAAACAAAGTCCTGTGTATGTATATATTTTGCATAATTGGCCCCTTCCTTATATAGTGTTGTATAATTTTATTTTGACATAAAAATAATTTGGAATTTTTTCTCATGTTATTAGCTGCTGTGTTTTCTCATGTTATTAGTTGCTTGCATCATGAGGATGCAAGACAATTATTCATTTGATATGGTTGTATCTGATTGTTATCTGCTATGTTATATAATTTCATGTGTAAAAATATTGGTCATTTAAAATTATGTAAAGATTATAGAAGTTTAAGGATTTAGATGCACTGTTCCAAAGTTGGCTCTAGAAATTTTCTATCAGTTTACTTTGTTGCAAGTAATAGTTAAGGGAATTGTTTTCTGAGTTTTGCAGAAACAAAGTACTAATTAAAAAAGAAAATTCTCTTTTAGAAAAAAGACAATCTAATTTTGTGATTAGGGTTTATTTTATCACTCAATTGTCTGGAATAACAGAAATGTTCTATATCTCAATTGTGATCATGGTAAATTTCATCAAAGCTCATCAAATGTATAGCTGGTAGGTTACATTTTATTATATGCTAGCTATATCCCACTAAAGTAAGTTAAAATTAAGCACAGTTTTTTTAAAAGATTTATTTATTCAGAGAGAGATAAAAAGAGAGAGAGAAAGTGGGGGAAGGGGCAGAGGGAGAAAATCCTCAAGCCAGCTCCTTACTGAGTGCAGAGCCCAACAGGATACTCAATCCTACAACCCATGAAATCACAATCTGAGTCAAAACCAAAAGTTTTATGTTCAATTTACTGAGCCACCCAAGGGCTTTTTTAATCTCACCCAATATATGTATCTACAATGGGTCAGATAGGGATTTATTCCAGATAGTCCTCATTCTGGGACTTATGGTGGACAAGCCACCTCCTCAGATCTGCAGAGAAATAGTGAATATGGTGAACTAGGAAAGCTTTCATGTGTTACTTCCATTTACTTTTTATCAGCCCAAGAATATCAGTTAGTTACTCATGATATTGAGGAGACTGGCAAATATTGTTCTATTCAGAAGTAGAACCAAAATATTTTAAACAGGTCTAATGATGACTATATTTTCTGATATTTTCCAATAGAATAATAAATACTTGTCTTCACTAAAGATTATAAACTGAATTTATCTTACCTAAAAATTAAAAATATATATTGGGGCTCTGAGATGGCTCAATCCATTAAGCTCCAACTCTTGATTTTGGCTCAGATCATAATCTTCTGGGTCATGAGATGGAGCCCCACATCAGGCTCTCTGTTGAGTGTGCAGCCTACTTAAGTTTCTCTCTCTCTCTCTCCTTCTGCCCATCCTGCCCCTTCCTGAAAAAATATATTTTTGATGTTTGGGTTTTACTAAATTGTCTATGCCGGTTTTAAAAAAACATTATTTTTCCTAATCATTTTTGGTATTTTCTTGAAATACTTTAAAATGAAAGCTCTAGAAGAAATTTTGCTAATGGCTATATCCCCAATATTAGAATAGTGACTGGCACATATTAGCCACCTAAGAAATCCTTGCTGAATGAGTATTCTGAGTAAATCTAGTTACTTTTAGAACATAATTAAATACTTCCTATTTTAGTCATGAAGAAATGGTGCCATAGTTGTGAGTCTTATCACAATATTAATCAACCTAGGAAGCCAGAACAAAGCTTTAAACAGAAAAAAAAGGTAATACAAATGGAAAATAAGTTAACTTTTTTCATGGAGATGTGTTTACTTTCCTATGTCAGGATGGAGTAGGAACTATAGAAATGGCTAGCAGTCATTTTAAAGATGATTTTATATTTAGTACTTATTTGAGAATAACTCTAAGGTGTTAGAGATGATTATACACAACTACAAGCTTTGTCACAGCAAGGATAATGTCACAAAACTGTGTGTATTTTAAATGTGGACAATTTCTATTCTGGATTAGAGCTCAGGACTAAACCACTTGTATATATCACACATTAGATATTCTGAAATTATCAGTTGAGGGATAAATTGCATGTGTACTCACTCTCGGATGATTTGAAATCTTCAAGATGAGGTCCTGGCTATGGAGCATGATATACTTCCTGTACTTAACATTCTGTCAAATGACAGAAAGAAGAGTTTTTACAACAGAGTTTGTTTCCTTTTTAATGAAATTGCGGTGTCTAAACCTAGTATGTGCAAATAAAGCATGCTATAACCCTTGTATAAGGTCAGTTTCCATATATGTCATCCTGCCACAGTTAGACCTTTGGATTTATTTTAAGTAAGTTGTTCACAAGCAACAAAAGGTGTTTTTGATGTTTAAGATTCTCACTTACTGAGTTGCAAAGTGAGTTCTCTGAAGGATTTATTTTATTTTTCATGTATGCCAGCCAACATATTTTAACATCCCTGATATCTCCATTCATTTTTATAATATCATTTCATATATAGTAAACATGATAAGACTGCATCCTGTCAAAAGCTTTAAGATTCACAGTCTGCAAAAAAGAATAATACAATGTTAAAAATCAAAGAAAGACCTTATGCCTTGAACAAACCATCCAGATAAAGGTGCAACTATTTTATTCAAGATAATAAATAACCCAATGCCTTCATTAACCTTTATTCTTTATTATTAGCAGTCTTGGCACCACGGCTCTGAGCTGAGCCCAGCAGGCTGTCCACAAAGTGACATTTTAGAGATTGGCAAAGCATTGCACTTTGTGTCAAGGTAGACTATCTTGAATTTTTGTCCTTCACAGCGGGAGAAAGCCTCTCCGGATCCTTTTGTCCTTTTGAGTGCATGAACACATAGACATATGAATATAAGAATTTTTCTTGTCAATATGAAAAACAAATTATTCACCTTTCTTATTTAGGATAGAAGGCCAGGTATTTGAGGTGACTGAAAGGTGTCTTAAACCAAATTCAGCCAAAGAAGAACTAAAAATAAACACAATTGTTTGAGACTTCCTTAAAGGATGCATTTCATTTCAAAAAGATGCAATGGGTATTTAAGTAGAACGCTTTCTGGCCTGTCATTTGTTCTAATAATGTAAATAATTATTTACAGAAAATAGATAAGCAAGATGTGATAGTCACAAAACAAATGGTTGTATTTGGAAGTGACATAGAGGTGTACATGATAACACGCCTAGATCTTAATAACATACAGCTGAATGAAAAAAGGAAGAGAGATTTACACACATAACAAAACATCATATAAGTTAATTAAAAAGCATCTATTCAAGCTAACAATACACATATTTTAGAAACAATATATATTAAACATTTAACGATTATTGTTAAGATTGAGAGTGTGTAAAAGGAGACAGAATGCAAAATAAAAGTAAATGGGAACCAATAGACAAAATAAGAGAAGGGATGTGTGGACCAGTGATGATGCTGTGCCATATTGAAAAATTAACATTATACATAACATAAACCTTTTCTTATGAGGGCTAAAAATAAATTTTGCTGTGAATTGACCCTGAAGATCATTTGAGATTCTTGTTCTTTCTTCCATTAAAAAAAAGTGTATTAATGAAAAAAAAAATCAAATACATAGATTGTATGCCAAGTTTAGCTAAAATTATAAAATAGAAAAATATTTTTTTCAAAGGTGATCTCTTTGAACGCTTTCTTCACTTCTATGACTTTAGGATTAAAAACACAAGACTGCTTCTCCTTCTAGATGTCATAATTTGGTACTTCAGGATTGTTGAAACAGAAGCCATAACCTACTCAGGAATACCTAGGACACAAAAATAAGAGAAACAAGAGAATAGAATAATCACATTTACTTAGTACCTAATACACTCTACTATTCACTATATATTTTGATTTGGTACAAAGGACTTGCTCTATGAATACCACAGTGAACAACACAAAGTCCATGTCATTTTGGAGTTTATTTCTTTGGGGAGATCAATAATGTACAAATAAATTTATAGCATCATGTAGTAAATGCTGTAAGAAAAAAATAGAGAGGTGGTACGTAGTGACAGGGAAGCTATCATTATAGAGAAATAAAGAGGGGAGACTCTGAGAAATGACATTGAGTAGAGCCCTGAATGACACAGGAATCTTAGGGACATCCAATTATTAATGTAATTGAGATTCAAACATGGCTCTGTATTAAAAAATCCATGTAGTAAGGTTGGGTTTTCTGACCATAAACTCAGGTACACAAATAATTACTTTTCTTTAATCCTATCTCAACTCTATTTGCCATCCAAACGATGGCAACAAACAACTTAGTAAATACAATGACAATAGTTATTTCTGATTTAAACTAAGTCAGTGCCATATTGCAATCACTCTAACATTCTTTCTTTCTCTATAGGACTTAGCTAAGGGACAGTGGTGGGAAAGGTGAAGAAGGAGGGGAACTATGGAGCATTATGGTTTCAAGTGAGTTAAGTAAAAGGGTACATCCTGCTGTTGCTCCACACTGGCATCCACCAAAGTGTATAAATCTGTCTAGGCCATTGCATTGTCATCCCTCCACAATGGTCTCCTTATTCTGTCTTCCTCCCTGGTCTCTGGTTATATGGTCCAAATGTTTTCTGTTGCACTGTCACCTTATTAAAGACACAGAGTTCTGTCTTTTCCTCACTCATTTGTATTTTATGACCCTCTTGGGGGTAGGAAATGTTAGACTGGGAGTCAGAGCTCTCTTTCAGGCCTGATTCAGATTCTTGGCACCTGAATTCCATTTTTCCTCTATCTTACATGAGGTGAAAGGAATTCCTTCAAGTGTTCTTCTCAGGATTCCCAGTGAGAATGCCTCAATGTCTCCTCTAATCTTGTATTTGAACATTTTTTAGGGGATTCTATTCTTATTCAATGCCTACTGGCTCAAAAATCTTTATTAGAGACAGATGAGATAGTTGTGTGGGACATTCTACCTTTCTGGAAAGAGGGAATTTGTCTTTCTTACTCATAAGATCATAAATCATAATATTATATAGAATGTTGAAAAGAAAGGATATAAAAGGTTGAAAAAAATACCAAAAGGAAACTAGGAAAAGAAATATTACCAGATAAGATAGAAATAATAGATGAACTTAAAACTGAGTATGAATTACTGATATTACTTACAAAATGTAGAAGTTAAGAAGAAAAATGAACAGATACATTTGCACATTTATTCAAGGAATATAATTGTATATTTAGTGATTTAAGACCGTTAATATCATCTTTAAACACAAATCAAAGCCAATAGCTGTGTCTTAGCTGAAAATAAAGTGCTTTACTTTAATAAAAAGAGATTGTGTTCTAATTCCTTGTTTGCTATAATTGATAGACAATACTATATGTATACTTCACCTTTTGCTCATAACATAATTTTTAAATAGGCATAAATAATGTTCAGTTCTTCAGATCAGCAAGAGCAATAATCTTGCCTCTAGCATTAATTAATTGGTGGCTTGTTAAGTTGAGAGGCACAATTTCATTTATGTAAATATTCTGTTTCAATTACTTTGGGTTGTAGATGAATTGTGAATGGCTTAGTTATAAGAAAAAATCAAGATACTCTTTAATTAGTACATTTAGGTCTATGTAGGCATAAAAAGAATCTGAAAGGCATTTCATGTTTTTGTACTCACTTTGAATTCATAATTTATTTTTAAAAATTTTGTTAAATACTATTATGTCAATACAAATATTTTATTATTAAAATGCTAATTCTATAATATGGTCTTAAAAATAAAACTGAATCCCTTATTTTGCATATATCTATTTTGCTCAATCCATTATGAGTATGTTCCCTGTTCCTTCAGCCAACATAAAAATTTGTGGTATCAGGAATAGATATCTATGAAACAAAAGATACTAATAATAACATCTACTATTTATTGAGTGCTTATAATAACCCAGGATTTTTTATCTAAGTACTTTGTATGTGCTAACTTGTTTAGTATTAAATAAACACAATGGTCTGAAATATTTACCACTACAATTACTCTCAGTTAGCAGATGAGAAAACTGAGGCTAGGAGAAATTAAGGTTATTATCCAGGTCGTATAACTAGTGAGTGATGGATCCAGGATTCAAATACAGACTCCAAACAATGGAGCACAAGCTTATACTATTAAAGACTATAATGATACTAATTATTATAGAATTACAATAGCAATAGCACCTACCACTTAGGAATAAACATAGTGCCAGGTGTTTTATATTGATTACCATCAATAATTTGCTAGGCCTCTTTACTTAAAGCCAATTGACCTCATATGTGGATATATATTTCTGGACCTTATTACTTCTAATATACATGTCAATATTTGTACCAATATCACATTTAATGCTTATAGCAACATTTTAATAAGGCCTAAAGTCAGATGGTCTAAGTCTTCCCACATTTCTCCTTTTGTTTTTAAATTTGATTTGGCTATTCTGGGTTTTTTGCATTTCCACATAAATTTAGAAATCAGTTTTTAAATTTTTGAAATAAAAATGATTACTGAAATTTTAAAATGAGCATGTTTTCTTATTGTTGAGTTTTAAGTGTCCTTTGTTTATTTTGGATAGCTCCTTTATCAGATGCATTCTTTGCAAAAAATTTCTCCCTATATCTTGTTTTCTCATTCTCTTGATGAAGTCTATCTTGCCAATTATTTCTTTCATGAACCATGTATTTGATGTATCTGAGAAAAGTATCTGAGAAAGTATCTGAGAAAGTTTCATTATACCCAAGGTCATCTAGATTTTTTTCCTAAGCTGTTTTCTAGGAGTTTTAAAGTTTTGCATTTTACATTTAAGTCTATAATCCAGATTGAGATAATTTACTGTAAAGTCTGTGTTTAGATTCATTTTTTTCTTTTTTATATGTGGATGTTTAGATGTACCAGCACCATTTGTTGAAAACACTGTTTTGGGGCTCTCTATTCTGTTCTGTTGATCTATTTGTCTACTATTTTGACCATACTACACTGTCTGGATTACCATAATCTTACATTTAGTCTTGAAGTCATGTAGTGCCAGTCTTAAGACTTTGTATTTTCCTCTTTTAATGTTCTGTTTGCTATTTGGGATCTTTTGCCTATCCACATAAATTTCAGAATCAATTTGTCAATATCCATTCAATAATTTACTGAAATTTTAATTGGGATTGCACTGAAACTACAGATCAAGTTTGGAAGAACTGATATATTGACAATATTGAGTATTATCATTCACGAACATGGAATATCTCTTCATTTTTTAATTACTTGATTTCATTCATCAGAGTCTTACGGTTTTTGCCAAATAACTCTTTTACATATTTTGTTAGATTATTAGATTACATTATTAGATTTATACAAAAGTATTTATTGGTGGGATACTAGTGTAAATGGTATTGTGTTTTCAATTTAAAACTTCACTTGTTCGTTGTTGGTATAAAGGAAAGCAATTGATTTTTGTGTACTAACCCTGTATCCTACAACCTTGCTATATTTTCTTATTAGGTCCAGGAAGCTTTTTTGGTCAATTCTTTAGGATTTTCTACAAAGATGATTACATCATCAGTGAAAAAAAGACCATTTAATTTCTTCCTTCTCAATCCATATACTTTTTGTTTCCTTTTCTTTTCTTACTGGATTAGCTAGTATAGTACCTTCAGTACCATATTACTTTGTTCATGATCTTGACAGAAAAACTTCAAATTTCTTACCATTAAGTATGATATTAACAGTTATTTCTTTTTAAATAGTTTTATCCAGTTGGGGAAGTCCCCGTCTATTCCTAATTTACAGAGAGTTTTTATCATTACTGAATGTTTGGTGACAATTTATCAAGTGTTTTTTTTCTGCATCTGCTGATGAGATCATATGATTTCTTTTTCTTTTTTAGCCTGTTGTAATGGATTACTTTAATTGATTTTTGAATATGAATCAGCCTTGCATACCTGAGATAAATCTCACTTGGTCTTGGTATATAATTTGTTTTATACTTTTTAATTAAAAAAGTATATTTGATTTGGTAATATTTTGCTGAAAATTTTTTCATCTATGTTCTGAGTTATTGGCCAGAGTTTCCTTCTCTTATAATGACTTCATCTGGTTTTGATATTAGAGTACTCCTGATCTCATAGAATGAGTTTAAATTTTCTTTTGCTTCCATTCTCTGAAAAAGATTATAGAAAACTGGTATAATTTCTCTCTTAAGTGTTTGGTAGAATTCACCAGTGAATGGCCTTATGCTTTCGGTTTTGAAAGGTTATTCATTATTGACTGAATTTCATTACTAGACATAAACCTATTCAGGACGTCTATTCTTCTGTGAGTTTTGGAAAATTGAATCTTTCAAGGAGTTGGTCCATTTCAATTGGTTTACCAAATTTGTGAGTGTAGAATTATTCATGGATTCCTTTTTTATCCTTTAAGTATCCATATGATCTATTGTGATTTCCCCCTCTTTCTTTCATTTCTGATATTGGTAATTTGTGTCTTTCCTCTCTCTTTTTTATTCTCTTTCCTCTCTTCCTCATTCTCCTACTCCTTCTCTTCTGCCCTCCCCTTCCTCCTTCTTCTTATTAGCCTGGCTAGAGACTTACCAATCTTATTAATCTTTTCAAAGAACCAGCTTTTAGTTTTATTTATTTCCTCCACTGATTTCCTATTTTGAATTTCTTTGATTTCTTTATTAATTCTTATTATTTCTTTTCTTCTTTTTAATTTGGATTTAACTTGTTTTTCTTTTTCTGGTTTTCTTAGACAGAGCCTTAGATTATTGATTTTGGATCTTTTTTAATATATGTATTCAATGCTATAAATTTCTTTCAAAGTACTGCTTTCATCTTACAAATTTTGATGAGTTGTGTTTTTATTTTTATTAGCTCAAAATATTATTCAATTTCTCTTGTGCTTTTCTCTTTAATCACTGTATTATTTAGAAGTGTGTTGTTTAATCTCCACATGTCTTAGGATGTTCCGGTAATCTTTCCATTATTGATTTGCAATTTAATTCCATTAAGGTCTAAGAGTACACATTGTATAATTTCTATTCTTTTAAATTTCTTCAGGTGTGCTTAATGACCCAGAATGTGATCTTTCTTGCAGAATGTTACACATGAGCTTGAGAAGAATGTGTGTTCTGTTACTGCATGAAGTCATCTATAGATGTCCAATATATCCAGTTGATTGATGATATTGTTCAGTTTAACTATGTCCTTAGTTATTTTCTGCCTGCTGAATCTATTTCTGATAGAGAAGTGTTGAAGTCTCCAGCTATGTTCATGGTTTCCTCTTTCTCCTTATAGTTCTATCAATATTTGCCCCACAGTTTGACACTCTGTTTTTAGGTTTACATACTTTAAAGGTTATGTCTTCTTGTAGACTTGACTCCTTTATCATTATGTAATGCTGTTCTTTATCTCTGATAAATTTCAAATTTCCTCACTTTTGGATTCTATTCTAAAATAAATATTGTGACTTCTGCTTTTTTTAAAGATTTTATTCTCAGGGGATGGAAGCAGAGGGAGAAACTCTCAAGCAGACTCTGGGCTGACTTCAAAGCTTCATATGGAACTTTATCTCAGGACTCCCTGAAATCATGACCTGAGCCAAAATCAAGATGGTTGATGGTATGAGCTACCCAGGTGTCCCACTCTTGCTTTTAAAATTAGTATTAGTATTACATATTTTTCTCCATCTTTTTACTTTTAATCTATATGCATTTTTATACTTAAAGTGAATTTTTTTATAGATACTATATAATTGGGTCTTATTTTTTATCTGTTCTGATAATCAATATCTTCCTTTAGTTGACACATTTAGATTATTAGTATTTAAAATAATCATTGATATCATGTTTGTTACTATTTTCTATTTTTTGGTCATAATTTTTCTTTCCGTTGTTTTCTTCCTTTTGTAGTTTTAACTCAACTTTTCTTGTGATTCTGTTTTCTCTCCTCTCTTACCATTTTCACATATACTTCATTTTTTACTGTTTGTTAATGGTTGCCCTAGAGTTTGCAATATGCATTTATAACTAATCCAAGTTCGCTCTCAGGCACTATACCACTTCATGGGTAGTATGAGTACCTTTATTAACAAAGTAATTCTAATTCATCCCTTCTGTCCCTTGTATCATTGCTGTCATTTATATCATATACATATAAGCATACATACACATATAAATAATCAAATATATTGTTGCTACTATTAGTTGAATAGTGTTCCTTCTTCAATTATCTTCCTTTCTTTAGGTTTATCTGATTTCCTTACCTGTATCCTTTTTCTTCTTTCTAAGAAAGTAACATTTCTTGCAAGGCAAGTCTAGCAGCAACAAATTCCCTTAATTTTTGATCGCCTGAGAAAATATTTCTCTTTAACTTTTGAATAATATTTTTTCAGGACATAGAATTCTGGGTTCTTAGTTTTTTGTGTTTCTTGTGTATGTGGGTTTTTTGTTTGTTTGTTTGTTTCTCAGTTAGCACTCCACTCTCTTCTTTCTTGCCTGGTTTCTGAGGAAAAGTTAAATGTAATTTTTGTTGTTCCTCTATGGGTAAGGTATTCTGTTTTCTTTCAGGACTTTTTCTATCTATGATTTTCCACACATATATCTGAAGATATGCTTAGTTGTAGTTTTTTTGGTGTTCTGCATTTATTTTATTAGGTGTTCTCTGAGCTTCCTGTATGTGTTGTGTGTGTCTGACACTAATTTGGGAAAATTCCCAGTCACTGATGCTCCAAATATTTCATTTATTTCTTTTTCTTTCTTTTTCTGATATTCCCATTATATATGGGTTACACTTTTATAGTTGTCTCATGGCTATTGGATATTCTGTTCTTATTTTTCTTCTCTTTTATTTTTGTTCTCTTTGCTTTTCAGTTTTTGAAGTTTTTATTGATATATCCTGAAGCATATAAGTCATTTTCTCAGCTGTGTCCAGTCTACTAATAAAGCCATCAAAAGCATTTTCATTTCAATTACAGTTTTTTAATATTCTACCATTTGCTTTTTATTCTTTCCTAGGTTTTTCATCTCTCCGCTTACCTTGCCATCTGTTCTTTCATGCTATCTACTTTTCCAACAGAGCCTTTGGCTTATTATTCATAGTTGTTTTAAATTCCTGGTCTGATAATTTCAACATTCCTGCCATGTCTGATTTAGATACTTACCTTACCTCCTCCTCCTTTTCTGCTCCTTCTCTTCCTCCTTTCCTTGATTTCACCTTATGCTTTTTTTTTTAAATAACTTGGCATAATGTACTAGGCAAAAGAAATTACTGTGAATAGGCCTTTAGTAATGTAGTGAGTTGTTTAGAGAGAGAAAGCATTCTGTAATCCCATGATTAGGATTCAGTTTTTAAGGTAACTTATGCCTCTCGAATATAAATCTCACAGAGTTCATCTGTTTTTCTCCCTCTCTTAAATGGATTGGGTGTCTAGAGTGGGCAGGAATTGGCTATTTCCCTTTTTTCAGGTCATGATAATACCCTAACAGGTGAGGCTCTGTTTAACTAGTTTTTCTGTATGCAAGGCTTGTTAAGAAGAACAGAGTATTGTGACGTATTTCAAAAGTGGTTCCTTTTTCCTACTCAGAATATGAGGATATATATATATATATATCACATACACACACTGTGGTCAACTCCTAGAGGTAATTCTCATAATAATGTGAGGCCCACCTGTGACTCAGTCACTCTGGACTTTTTTTAACTGTCAGCCTTTCCTTACTGAACCTCAATATTCATCAGTTACTGTTTAGGTTTATCTACCCTGGCATTGGTTCCTGTGGCTGTTTTCCCTGTGAGTCTCTGCTCTGGTGAGCCATGACTCCCTGTATTCACCCATCTGCCTCTCTAATCATGAGGCAGCAGTTTGCTCTGTCTTTTTTTTTTTTTTTTTAGATTTTATTTATTTGACAGAGAGAGAGAACAAGCGGGGGTGGGGGAGAGGCAGAAGGAGAGGGAGAAGCAGACTCCCCACTTAGCAGGGACCCCAATGCAGGGTTTGATCTCAAGATCCTGGGATCATGACCTAGTCGAAGGCAAACACTTAACTGACTGAGCCACCCAGATGCCCCTGTGTCATCTCTTTTCTTACAGACACAAGAAGAGCTGTTAATTTTTCAGTGTGTTCAGCTTTTTACTTGTTAGGATGGAGTGATGCCCGCTAAGCTCCATATGTGAGAAACTGGAAACCAGAAGTCTCTGGTTAGATTTTTAAGAAACTGCCAAACTTTTTAAAAGATTTCTTATTTATTTGACAGAGAGAGCGAGTACAGGCAGACAGAGTGGCAGGCAGAGGCAGAGGGAGAAGCAGGCTCCCTGCTGAGCAAGGAGCCCGATGTGGGACTTGATCCCAGGACGCTGGGATCATGACCTGAGCCTAAGGCAGCTGCTTAACCAACTGAGCCACCAAGGCATCCCAGAAACTGCCAAACTTTTTTAGAGTGGCTGTATCATTTACTGTCCCACTATCATTGTCTAAGTGATCCAGCTTTCTGCATCCTCATTGCTATTGACTGCTATGGAGTTTATGGTTTACATCTTTAACATTTCAAAGTCTACCTTCAGAAGATATGCTATGACATATCTAATGTAAAAATCTTTCAATAGTATGCTTCTCTTTATCGCTGCCAACTTTTGTAGTATTGTCATACATTTTACTTCTACATATATGATAAATCCCCAAACACATTGTTTTTGTCTTTAAATAACTGATCATACCTAAGGGACTATAAATAATACTGTCTTTATATATACCCATAAAATAACTAATTTTAATAACTCTCCTTGTTTTGGTTTAGACCCAGGTTCCCATATGGTATTATTTTCTTTCTGCTTGAAGGACAATCTTTATAATTTCTTACACCTGCCAGTGATGAATTCTTTTAGCATTTGAATGTCTGAAAATTCCATTCTTTGTCTTCTACATTTTTGACAGATTTTGTTTTGCTGGGTAACAAATTCTATGTTAAAAAGTCCTCATTCTTATCTTCAGGGAGAAGAAGGTTGTTGTTTCTTTGACTACTGAAGTGATGTTGCTCTCTTGTAAGCTGCATTTGTTTGAGAAGAGATCTGGTGCCATCCTTATTCTGTCCTTCTGTGTGTAATATGACTTCCCTTCTGGCTGCTTTTACATTTTTTGTCTTTATAATCAGTTTCAAGTAATTTGATTCTTATATGCCTGGATGTGGTTGTCTTCATGTTTTTTGTTTGTTTGTTTTTAAGTTTCATTGTGTTTTTTGGGGATCTCTGGATAAAATGAGAAAAATTTTAGTCATTATATCTGCAGATGTAGTTTCTGTTTCTTTTTCCTCTCCTCCTAGGACTTCAATTACATAGTATATTTTGCTACTCAAGTTTCCCCACAGTTCACCAATATTCTGTTCATTTTTTCCCCAAACTTTATTATCTGTATCAATTCTGAGTTTGTTTCAATTAACTAAGTTTTTCCTTATTATGGGCCATATTTCCCTGCCTCATTACATACCTGATAATTTAGATCTAATGAAAGATATGGTGCATTTTGTGTGTGTGCTGGGTATTTTTAGATTTCTAAAAATATTCTTGAGCTTTATTCTGAGTTGTAGTTTTGATCATTGGAATCAGTTTGATCCTTGAGTCTTGATTTTATGCTTTGTAGGTGTGACCAGAGCAGCGTTTAGTCGGTTCGATTTTTTCCTGATACTGAGGCATGACTCTTATTAGTACTCTAACTTTGGATTGGTAAACTACAGCTTGAGGGCTAGAGTTTATTTTTGTAAATAAAGTTTATAGAAACACAACCATGCCTATTCATTTATCTGTTTTCTCTGGCTGTTTTTGTGCTAAAATGCCAAAAGGAGTAGTTATAATGAAGATCATGAGACCCATAGAGCCTGGCCCTCTAAGAATAAGTATGTCAGAGAGCCTGAGTGGCTCAGTTGTTAAGGGTCTGCCTTTGGCTCAGGTCATGATCCCAGGTTCCTGGGACTGAGACTCCTGCATCTAGCTCCCTGCTCAGGGGAAATCCTGCTTCTCCCTCTCTCACTCCCCCTGCTTGTGTTTCCTCTCTAGCTGCGTCTCTTTTTGTCAAATAAATAAATAAAATCTTAAAAAAGAAGAAAGAAAAAGAAAAAGTATGTCAATTACTACCCTAATGAATGTCTCCTGAGTTAAAAAGTTTCCACTCTATCTTTTGGGAACAGATATTACCTGGATTCAGTTATTCTTCCTCTGGTCTCTGAGATACTCAGTATTGAACTGAATTCTGGAGAGAGGCCTTCTGCAGATCTCTAAAGTTCTCTCTCTCTGTGTAGCTCTTTCCAGCTTTAGGATCTTGTCATGTATCTTGTCACAATCCTATCCACTGTGGTTTCTCTGGAACCCCATTTCTGCAAACTCAACTCAAGAAGACCATGAGGCTCTGGTAGGGTTTTCCCCTCCCAGCTCTGTGGCTTATAACCTTTCTCCAGACAGAAAGCTGGGCCAATCATCTCTCAGGGATCACTGTTTTTTGGTGCCTGATGCTCAACATTCTGAGAGCCATTGTTTTATATATTTTGTGCTTCCTCCCACCCCCCAGTTGTTGCAAATGAAGGGAGTTCAGTTTCTGATATTTGATCTTACCTGGAAGTAGAAGTGCAAGAATTTGTCTTTCCCTAAGAAAAGAGTCAATATGAAAGTCAAAGAATAACATTTAATAATTTGAATAGACAAAAAAGAGTGTTTGCATGCAAGTAGTCTTTACTAGTTTAATTAAATGTAAGAAAATTTGACTCATGCTAGCATTGATGATTTTATATAAATGAAATTTTTAATATGTACAATTTTAACACAATAGCAGAACTACCTTTAAGACGTATTCCAATAGGGGAGTCTGGGTGGCTCAGTTAGTTTAATACCTGACTTGATTTTGGCTCAGGTCATGAAATTGAGCTCAGCCACTGGCTTCTCAATGTTCAGTGGGGAGTCTGCTTCTCTCTCTCCCTCTGCCTCTGCCCCCTTCCCTGCTCATGAGATCTCTCTCTCTAAAATGAATAAATAAAATTTTTTTTAAAAAGTGTATTCCAATATGCATCATCTTGAATGCAAATAATTTTTATTTTATAAAATAAAATTCATTTTCATTCCTTTTCTTTTCATTTTCATTTTCTTTCATTTTCAATAAGAATGATGACAAATTATAAATAATTATCCTCATTCCTTTTCCCTACAATCTCAAATCTCAATCTCAAATAGTTTGTGGTTTTTGTTTATTTTTGTTTTTTTACTATCTTTGTCCTCTCTAAATACCACTGGGAACACACCTGTAGTTGAGTAAATTAGTTTTATTACTTCTTAAAAGAAAGGAGAAAACACACAATGGAAAATTACCTTATTTTCTAACACTGAGAGATTGTTAGAAAGACTTACAGGATTTGAATTTGTGTTAGGCAACTTTGCAGAAGATTCGGCGGTAAAGTTTACTCTAGATTGGATGTTGTTAGGAAGTGGAGGCCAATTTATGATTAACTATCTAATAAATATTATTTCAAGATAGGAGGAATAAATGGAGGCTAAAGTTATAGTTGGTAAGGAAGCAATAGTCACCCATATTAGTCAAGATTAGAATGTTGGTGTTTTTTTGTGGCTTGCGCAATGATTCTATTGTCTGTGTTCAGGCATGATTATGAACTGATTTTCTTTTTGTCTTCATTCATCAATATCACAGAACAACCTTGTCTGATGTTGATATTCTGTGAAAGAGTTTATGTTCAATAGAAGAAACCAAGTCTTACCTGTGGGTGCTAGGCCAGCTCCCACATGTTAAGAATGTTTTTCTCTTTCTTGTTGTCGTGATGAGAAAGGCAACATGGTAAAGTGCCAAGAACCCTGCATTAATATTCATAGACTGGCATCACCATCACCCTTCTTCTATTATCTGTTGTTCTAGGATATGTAAGCTAAAATTTCTGGGTTTTCGTATTTAATTTACCTTAGTAAAATTTCAGGTCTAACTCTTCATGAAGATAGGAGGATTAGATTTGATGGTTCTAAAGAGGTTTCCATTTCTTACATTCTATAAATGAGAATTTTTCTTTAAAGCCAACAGAATTCCACTCTAGAAATGCTAAATAAAATGAAACCATTGGGTAATTTTATTTATTTTTCCATTAGTATAAGCTTTACAGTAAGGATAAATGGTTTCTATGCTCTGTTTACAGCTTCCTGAATCTCTAGGAATAAGTCCACATGTTGAAGTGTCTCTTTTTTTATTCTTCCCAACAATGACATAGTAATACTTCTATTTCATTGAGTGGCTCTGAAAATAATAAAATTTATTTTATTTCCTTTTAATAAAAAAGATGGCATATTATAAATAATTATCTTCATTCCCTTCCCCTATAATCTCAGATCAATGTGTTTAATGGGGAAATATTTTCTTTAGTATCTTTTATGGCTGTGTTTATAAATAAGACAGAAAACGTTCAGAATTTTAGAATTATATTTATCACTATGATCCATATTTTTGTTTTTCTCTTCTGTGTAACTACTTGTTGCTGATAGAGTCTCACATTTTATCAGTGAATCCTTTTTAAATATTTTACACTCAGGTAATCTAAAAGGAGAGTAGATATTTGGTTAGTTGGTCTGTTTTTCACCTTGGCTTTCCCATGAAAGTTCTACTCTTTGTTAAAAGTCATTGGATATCTCTTATCTCATTCTGAACTGATATTTTTCTATATTATGGCATGAAATATTTTTAACAGCCAACATATTTTTATGTGTGTCAGGATCTTTTTTGCATGATCCTCTAAATACATAGCCCAAGCTGCTAAGTCAGATTACATTTCCTTTGCCATGTGTAAATCCTCTATAAATGGCTCAATCAGAGACTAGAGCAAAGTGCTACCTGTCTGTTTGGTGTGGGATCTTTTCCAAGTTGACAGATGGCTCTGCTTCATCTGTCTGATCTCAGGACATTTTCTAGGAAAATCATAGCTGAATGTTCACAGATAAAGTCAGAGTTTGGCCTGTTAAGTAACCAGTGAGAATCTGCTTAGATTTATCTCTTTTCTTTTAACTTATAAAAACTATCAAAAAAGGGATAAGAAGATTCACATAAAATTCTTTGATGAAAGAAATAGATGGGCATGTGATAACTTGGTTACAAATACACAAATATATTGGAGAACAAAATACAAAGTCTAGGGTATGATTTTATTAAATGCAACTATTTTTACACTTTTCTGAACTACTGGTTTAACTGGTTAAACTTCTTTTCTAGAACAGATTAGCATAGGGACTCAAAGATGCACATGATAGTGTCCTCAAAGAGCTGACCATATAGCTGGAGAGATAAGATGTTAAGCAGAAAAACTGATAAAAACTAAGAATTCCCTAAAAGGAAACAATCATAGTGAGCAATGTCATATTCACAATAATATATGGATTGTCTGAGATAATCCCTACTTTACAGAAATTTATTCTTTTCTTAAAGTGATATGTATAGAACTTAATGTCTATGTCTTTGCAGTGCTCTCTATGATAATCAGGGATAAAAACCTGAATATATGACTGGCTTCTCCATTTTAGAGGTGGTTATACACATCTTCACATGCAGAAAGCCATACTTAGAGATGATTATTTTCATATGGAAATGATTTATGGAGAAGGTGAAAAATGAAGCACATTTTAAGTGGGGAAGATTAAAGGAGGAAGGAAAGAATGGAGGGGATGTGAGGAAGAACAATATAAGTGAACACACAGAGGTAGGAGATTTTTGTCTTGAATATGGAGGTTGGTGGAAGACTAGTCTGGAAGGAGCAAAGGTATGTAGGGGAGAAGCAAGAAATAAAGTTGGATGGCTGAAACAGTGTTAATCTTTGAAGGGCCTTCAAAGCTGAGGTTTAATTTTATAAGGTAAATATTACATTATCATTGCTATTCCATGATCAAAATACTTTTACCATGAGGAAAATAAATTTCCTCATTTACTGGAGGAAATGTGGATTGTATGAATTTAGTTATATAAACTGGGAGCTGGCATAGCAGAGTAGACATAATACAAAATTTTGTATTTCAGGATTTTAGTTTATCATAAGAAATTTACTTAGGCACTCCAAATCTCAACTGCCTTTTCTGTGAAAAATGGGTTATGCTAACAACAGGACCCTCTCATGGTATAATGCTCAAATATAAGAATACATGTTAAAATACCTTATAAAGTGATAACATTTGTTCTGCACTAGTTATTTACCTTTTAATTAAAAACACTAAAAATCGAGGCATCGATTGATAAGAACTTGGACATTGGAGGTGACATGCAAAAGAAAGGCTTGGATCTGAATAATTTTTCTTCCATGGTATATAATTTCTAGTTCTTTCTAGTTTTTCATGATTTTTCTCCATTGAAGCTTCTAGCTACAAAATAGTTCACTGCCCCATGGCTGTTGAAGCCTATCAGTTCAAAGCTATGCTACACTCTTTAACTGCAGTTGGAAAGACATGAGATAAAGTGGTAGGACTTGGAAATAAAGGGATAAGAGAGAGAAAAGCATAAAAACTAGCTCTTCTCTTACTTAGAATTCCAGAAGAATAATGCTGCTACTGGTGGGGTAGGGGATGTGTTATAAGACAGAGAAGTGATGGTGTGGTGTGGTGTGTGGTAAAAATGAGGGAATTCAGGGCATCTGGATTGCTCAGTTGGATAAGTGTTTGCCTTCAACTATAGGGTGGTAATCTCGGGGTCCTGGGATTGAGCACCATAGCAGGCTCTCTGCTCAGCAGGGAGTCTGCTTCTCCCTCTCCCTGCCCCTTCCTCTGCTCATGCTTGCTCTCTCTCCAATAAATAATTAAAATCTTTTAAAAAATAAGAGTGTTCAGTTATGAATAGGATGTTCTCTATTTTGTATGCATTGAGAATTAGTTGCTGGTGGCCCACGTTAAGTGAAGATGACCCATAGTTGATTCCACACATTGCTTTACTATGAAACAGAGTGGGCTGGCCCTGTGTATATTTTGAAGGCAAAGGAGGAAGAAAAAACTAAAAACAAGAAGGGATGTGAGAATGGTAAAAGCAGTTACAAAAAAAAGAAATATAATCTTAATTTTTGTTTTTAAAGAGAGGAAGTGAGGAGTGGAGTCAGGTAACTGAGAGTTAAAGAAAACTGAAGATTGAGTATATTCAGTTAGAAATATTTTTAATTTGGTTGGAAAAAAAATCCTAAAAGAACAATTTCACTACAGGAAAAGATTGAGGATTTGAGACACCAAAAAAAAAGTCTGAGAAAAGCAGAATGGATACCAGTAGAATGGATCAAAGTACAAAAAAACTGGCCCAGAAATCTGAGGAAAGAGGAAAATCTGTGTGGCAAGGAAGGGAGCTTCTTATTAAAGTGTGTGTGTTTCAGATATATTGTGAGGGGAGGGTAATAATATTTGATGATCTTAGGAAAAGCAAAGTTGGATACTTGATGAAGGAACTAGGAGAGAGAAAATGGGTGAGCATAAGGATTTCAGAAGTGCAGTGCCAGGGTGCAGGGTATGAAGTCAAAAGCTATAATTCTCAGCAGAGATGGCCCTGTCCCCATAAAGGAAACATGTTAGTATCTCAGAAACAATTATTTTGCAGCTTCCCATAGCCCCCAGAGCTCCTATAATGTCCCTGAAAATGGTGTGCATTCCAATAGAAAAATTATATAGTTTTTAAAAATACAAATGGGGAAAATGTGCATTGGAAGCCTATAGAGGCATAAAAAATAATCGATGAGATCAAGTTAATTAACAGACATCAACATGGGAATTTTTGTTATAAAAGGACAATGTGATATAGCAAGGAGTTCTGAGATTAGAAAGACCTGGACTGAACCCTGGCTTTGCTATGTGTAGAATATTCCAAAGTCCATTTATTTCTTCATCCCTAAAAGAGATATGATATTTGTCTTTATAACAAGAGTTTTCTGAGGATCTAATAATACAATGAATGTCAAAATGCTTTAAAAATGTGAAAGCACTGTACAAACTGTTAGATTTTTTATTATGATTATTGTTATTTGGATGGTAGTAGATGAAAGATTTGAGTCAAATTTGAAGACCTTGACATTTAAAAATTAATTTACCTGAAAAAGACAATAATAGAAATGACAATTAAAATTAAAATGAAGAGATTTGGGGGGGACCTAAGAATTATTGGTCAGGAAGTTCTTTTTGTGAGTAAGCAGCTGACTTACTTTCCCTGCCACTCAGCATAAAGAAGAGAACTCATATTCACTTGAAGAGATTATGGCCTATAATGTTTTCAGGGACAAGTCTAATCTGCATTAGAACATCCAACTAGAAATAAAAGGAGAGTCAAGACATAATATTATGTGTATATTCTTTTACATATATTGTTATATTTGGTGTATTAAAACATTACAGGCTAATACTATTATTATCCTGATGTTACACATGAGGAACCAAGGGCAAAAATATCAAATAATTCTCCCAGTTTGTCACACAAATAGTATATGTTAGTTCCCTAATTCCACTCTAACTTTCTTGGTGGTGGCGGGGAGCCTGTGTTCTTTCCAATATTCCTTTGGAGACTTAACATTTAGCTTAAAGTTGGGTTTACATGTATTTCACTTTTTTCTTTTGTAACTGAGCTAAAATGGGTGCTTTTGGTGGGATGGATGAAACCTCACAGGAGACTTTCTCTTAGGGGGGACAAGTATCCTTTCCTTACTTCCTTCATTTGAGATGATGCATGAAGCAACAGTTGCAGTCAACTGAAATGTTACTGGAATTGGAAAACTTGACGTTTATGCTTCTTTCTTTTTTTCTTTCCTTCTTTCTTCTCTCCCCTTCCTTCCTTCCTTCCTTCCTTTTCCTCTGTCCCTTTCTCCCTCCCTCTCTCTCCTTTCCTTTCTTCCCTCTTTCCTTTCCTCCTTCTACTTACACTCTTTGGGAACCTGTGTGCTGAAGAGTCAGTGTCATAACTACCTTCTTCCTGCTAACCTGGCTGGCATGGCATATCCCAGTTACTATGTGGGTTTTATGAAGCTGTGTGCCCTGCAGATGTGTGGAATACGTTGTGGTGTAGTTTTTTTTGGCACATAATAAACATGTTGCAACAACAAAGCGGCAGCTAAACAAACAAACAATTTTTTAGATTCTACACGGTACAACCAAAGTTTTTTGAACACCTTTCTGATTTCTTTTAAGTTGTTATCCTTCAGATGTGTGTTTAATCTAATTCTGGATTTATCTAGATACATGAGATTTCCCTATGCTCAGGATATCATGATAATTTGCTGCAGGTGGTCAGTGTGTAACTTTCTTTCTCCTTAAATGGTTCTTGGCTAGACATACTGAATATGCTATTGAGTCCTGTTGGGCTCTGGAAGTAAGAGTTAGTAAGAATA
>RCUC01125753.1:0-21899 GCA_003697995.1 Taxidea taxus jeffersonii | reverse complement strand
TCTCTCTCTCTCTCTCTCTGCCTACTTGTGATCTCTGCCTGTCAAATAAATAAAATCTTTTTTTTTAAAAAAAAGATATATAGGAGAAAAGAGAGATGAATACCAGCACTGCAGTTAGAAAAATTAACCATGGCAAGCTTTAAAGGAATCTTGTGTATATATTTTATAGTATGTAAGATTAGAAAAGAAAAAGCTTTAAATGGTGGGAGTTCACAGCATTATGCATGTTGGGGCGATGGTAAATCATAAAATGTTTGAGGATGATGTTCCAAGGTTGCTTTCAGCGTCAGATCTGCATCCATCATTCTACTGAGTAGGTGCTCTAGGACTACAAATCTAGTGCTAGCCTTCCCTATCTTGGCTCATTACATAGAATCAAAGATAAAACTTCCGCAGGGGGCCTCTAACTTATAAACGATTTAACTTTGGGGACAACACATAACCTTCAACGGTCCCTCTGGCAATCCCTCTAAACAGGATTAATTACTCCAAGGAAGCCACAAGCCAGAATGTTAAGTTTGCCAAGTAAACACATACCCACTTGTATAACATTTTTAACAGACAATCTTACATAGGAAGGCAGATACAAAGGATAAAATGTGATTTCCTATAGTTAAAAAGGTGGGTTTTGTTTTTTTTTTAATTTTACTTATTTTTTCACAGAGATCACAAGAAGGCAGAGAGAGGGGGAAGCAGGCTCCCTGCCGAGAAGAGAGCCTGATGTGGGGCTTGATTCCAGGACCCTGGGTTCATGACCTGAGCTGAAGGCAGTGGCTTTTACCCACTGAGCCACCTAGAAGCCCCTAAAAAGGTTTCTTAAGAACATTAATTTTTTGCAGCCCTTTGGCACCTAAACAGATTTGAAAAGGGTCAGCTTAAGTTAGACAACTGGTTTCAGTGTGTAAACACACCAAAAAAATGACTGCATTTCTCTGGTGTTTAATTAGTCATAGTCCATAGAATGCTAGTCTGGGAAGTGATGTTTGAGATCATTTTCTAACCCATTCTGTAAGTGGAGGTCCAGAGGGGCCATGTGGCTTGCATTGGGTCAACCGTTAAAGCTGGTGGTACAGGTAGAAAGAGACCTGATGTTTTGCCCATTTCTTTTCCGGCTGGTTATATCCTCAAGTCTGACCCTTGTAGTATGTTCTTAATTTGTATTCTGCCATGGAATGGATTCATACTTAGTGCCTACAACTGTAATGTTTCATTTTAGGAACTACTCCTTTTATCAGCTTGTATGTCCATACAAATATACTGACTGGGGTCTTGAGTTAAATTCTTACGGAAATAGTTTGAGGGCGTTTGCTGTATTATCACAGTCAAGTTTTAAAAGCCCTGCTCTCCTGGACCTGGTCCTTAATCTTAAAACCACAGAGAATCTGCAGCTCTGGCTTTCCGAGGTCCTCCAGTCCCGTGTGTCGGTTTTAGGGATCCTGTAGGGCCCACCTGGAATTGTTCCAAAATTCAAGAGTCGTGCGTGCTATACCGGCAAAATCCGGAAGCTGAAACACCTTGCGAGACGCGCGGCACAGGCGCTCGGGGCCGCTAGAGGGCCCGCCGGGGTTATGGGGGGGGGGGCGCCCCGGAAGTGCCGGGACTTCCGGTCCGCGTGCGGCGAAATGGCGGGCGTTGCTCGGCGGCACCTGCAGGTATAGCCTACCTCTCTTCCGGGTGTGGTCCGCGGGGGCCAGGACGTCCGTCCCTCGGGTCGCGGGGCAACGCCCAGGTGCGGCCTGGCCACACGGGTTTTCTCGCGTTTCGGGGCTGCTCCCTCTTGGGGTAAGCCTGGGTTTTCCTGCGACCTCCCGAGGTTTATTGAGTCCCAACACCGTGCCCTCTTCCTAGACTACCTCAACTCGCCTTTCCAAAGGAAAGGGGGACACGGCGGACGACTCGAAAGGAGTATTTAGGAGACGCTTCGCTTTCCACTTCTTACGCTCAGGACGTTTCTCTTGAAAGCAGAGTACAGCTCTGCTTTGGCTTGGCGGGAGAAAACCGCCTGTCCCCGAAAGCAGCCACTTTTCCATCCACTCCCGCGCAGAACCGCCTCGCAGCCACCGTGCTGCTGTTCTCTCCGGGCCCCGGAGTGCTCCGCGACGACGGCGGGGAGAGTCCGTGGCACAGGCCACGCGGGCTACCCCAGCAGGCGATGTGACAGCCTTTCTTAGCAAATTAGCCCCCTATTTGCGTTCTTTTCTCCCATCCCCTCGGTAGTTGGTGTAACAGCTATGGCAGTCTTTGCTTTTTCTGTGAGTAAGATAATGTTTCTTTTACAGAAGGGTAACGAAAAAAGAGGCCCTTAAGAGGAATCTTACCAGGGGCACCTGGGTGGCTCAGATGGTTAAGCCTCTGCCTTTGGCTCAGGTCAATACCCCAGGGTCCTGGGATCGAGCCCACATGGAGCTCCCTGCCCAGTGGGGAGCCTGCTTCTCCCTGTCCCTCTTTATCTCCTGCTCCCGGGCCCCGCCCCCCTTGTGCTCTCCTGTTTGTCAAATAAATAAGTAAAATCTTAAAAAAAATAAAGAGGAATATTACCAAATTGCAGACTCCAAAACTGTGTGGCAGAAGGAGAGTTGTTTTTGCTGGTTTCAAGAATTCTGTTACCAGAAAACTCCTGTTTCTGAGCTGGTTCCAGCAGCTTGGTTGACAGTCGCTGAAGCCAGTTTCTGACCCGCAGGACTGAGGAGTGCCAGGCCCGTCTGGGAGAGGAACCAGCAGAGGGGCAAAGGGTGGTTGAGAAAGTGGCTGTGTTAGATGAACCCAGACAGCAGCAGGGGAAGGGAGAGGTATTCATTAAGTCCTAATAAAACTTTTAGTCTCTGAGGTATGTCTTTTTTATTTTTCTTCTATCTTTGAGCATCTAGGTCTAAACCCGTGATTGTGGTCAAATCTCTCTGTGCCTCCACTTCCTCAAATGTAAATGAGGATGATAAAAGCATCTTCCTAGAATTGTTATCAAGATTATACGGACCGGGGCGCCTGGGTGGCTCAGTGGGTTAAAGCCTCTGCTTTCGGCTCAGGTCATGATCCCAGGATTCTGGGATCAAGTCCCGCATCGGGTTCTCTGCTGGGCGGGGAGCCTGCTTCCCTTCCTCTCTCTTTGCCTGCCTCTCTGCCTACTTGTGATCTCCATCTGTCAAATAAATAAATAAATAACCTTTAAAAAAAAAAAAAAACGATTATACGGACAGAAGTAGTATCTAGATAATTTGTTGTCATTATTTTTCTCCGTAACTCCCTGGGATGAGCCTGCTCTTGATTCATTTGTTTATACAATGACTCATTCAAATTTCATGCATTTAATTTTTTTCCAGGTCCTGGCTCTTGCACACATTTAAGAAGTAATTTTCCAAGAAATACCAGCTCTAGGAGCAAAGGAAGAATCACTGTCTCTCCAGCTCCTACCCAGGAATACACCATTTAAATATCAACTATAGGGACCCTTTACCCCACAGGAGGGTTGTAAGTGTTAAAACTTTGACATTCTGTGGTCTTCTCAAGGCTCTGGAAGTGAGGGACCTGGGGAATTTTTTTTTCTTTTTTTTTTTTTAACTTATTTAACAAGATCAGGTTAAGTGTGTTGTTATGAATTCTCAGCAGAATCTGATTCAAAGTGAGGGTGGAGCGAGAGGGCACCCAGCTCACAGCTGCCATTTTTCCACAGTATTTTATTGTTCAAGAGTTCCATGTTTGCTGCCTGTTGGCTAAGCCATAAGTTGTCTCCCATTTTTTATTTATTTTATTTATCTATATGTCTCCCAGTTTTTACCTACCTTTGACTCTGCTTAAGGTGGTTTTGTTTCTTTGACTTGCAGGAATTTTGGTTCTCTGTATGGACCCCAGGTGTATGAGTCTTTTCAGTCATTGCCGCTGGATGTATAGTTAGTTATACTGGATGTATAGTTGTAATTAGAAAGGCTTTCCTACACTGAGGTTTTAAAAGATTTCTCTTTGTACTCTGCCATGGAATGGATTCATACTTAGTGCCTACAGCTGTAATGTTTCATTTTAGGAACTACTCCTTTTATCGGCTTGTATGTCCATACAAGTATACTGACTGGGGTCTTGAGTAAAATTCTTACGGAAATAGTTTGAGGGCATTTGTATGTGTGTTTCCCATTTTTTACTTATCTTTGACTCTGCTTAAGGTGGTTTTGTTTCTTTTACCTTGCAGGAATTTTGGTTCTCTGTATGGAAGAGATATATACCAGGTGCCCCATTTTCCTATGGTACTTTTTATAGTTTACATATATAACACAACTTCAATTTATTTGGAATATTTACCTGTGTATAGATCAAGGAAGGAATCCAGTTTAACATTTTTCCAGATGATTACCTTGTTCTCGCCATACATTTATTGAGGACTCTACTCATCAGTTTTTCTTACTGATTTAGTACCTGTGTTCAGTGCTAAATTTCTGCCTCTGATTCCATTTATTTCTGGACTTTCTATTTTGTGCCATTTGTCTCACTCGCCGGTATGACACTCTCCCACTGAGGCTTTATAATCTGTTTAAGATCATTTAGGACAAGTGTTCCTTCATTGCCCTCCTTTTTCACAGTTTTCCCAGGAAGTCTGGCTTGTTTACTTATCTATGTGAACGTTAAAATCTACTTCTAAAAATGTTGGTATTTTTATCAGAATAGTGTTTATAAATTAAGTAGTTTCTGAGTGCTGAATGGAGGGATTTGGGACTGCAATAGATATAGGTTCAAATTTCATCTCTGCTGTTTGATTAGTTGTCCAACCTCAAAAAATCTGTCTAAGTTTTCTTATATATGAGAGAAGGACTATAATGTCATTTTTGCGGGATTAAAGGAGATAAGAGGTGTGTACCAGGGAGCTGTCACTTAGAGGAACACGATACAATAGTGTCAGTGAGAAATGGTTCAGCTCCTAAGCCACAAAGGGTAGTGGCTACGTGACAACAAACCTGTGTCAGTCGTGTGTGGAAACCTCTATACCCCACCGCACAACAGGAGCAAGGTAGCCAGTTGCTTTAAAAAATACACATTTGGGAGCGCCTGGGTGGCTCAGTTGTTGAGTGTCTGCCTTCAGCTCAGGTCATGATCCCAGGGTCCGAGGATTGAGCCCCGCATGGGGCTCTCTGCTCAGCAGGGAGCCTGCTTCTCCCTCTCCCACTTCCCCTGCTTGTGTTCCCTCTCTAGCTGTCTCTCTCTCTGTCAAATAAATAAATAAATAAAATCTTTAAAAAAAAATACATGTTTTTATAAAGAAACATTCAAAGACATAACAAACTAATAAAAATCCTTACCACTAGGGGTGGTAAACTGAGTTGGATCATGGTGGAAACAAGACTTTCTAATTGTCTTTTTAGAGCATTTTGACTTTCCAATTGTATATTAGCCTATTCAAAAACACACTCATTTTTTAAAATTTTATTTTTTTAAATTCCAGCTAATACAGTATGATAATAGTTTCAGGTGTATAAGAGTGATTCCATGATTCTGTACATCCTCAGGTGCTCATCATGACAAATGCACTCTTTAATCCCCATCACCTGTTTAACCCATCTCCCCACCCCCCTCCTCTGGTAACCATCACTGTGTTCTCTGTAATAAAGAGTATGTTTCTTAATTTGTCTCTTTCTCTTATTTTCCCTTTGTTTTATTTCTTAACTTCCACATCTGAGTGAAATCATATGGTATTTGTCTTTCTCTGACTTACTTCACTTAGTGTATAGTACACTCTCTAGTTCCATTCATGAAGTTGCAAATGGCAAGATTTTGTTCATCTTCTGGCTGAGTAATATTCCATTGTGTATATATACACACCGTTTCTTCTTTGCCCATTCATCAGTCAGTGGCCATTTGGGCTCCATACTCTGGCTGTTGGAGACGATGCTGCTGTAAACATCAGGGTTCATGTATCTCTTTGACTCAGTGGTTTTGCGTTCTCCAGGTGCATACCTAGCAGTGCGATTGCTGGGTCGTAGGGGAGCTCTATTTTCAACTTTGTGAGGAACCTCCATGCTGTTTTCCAGAGTGGCTGCACCAGCTTGCATCCCCACCAACAGCGTAGGAGGTTCCTCTTTCTCCGCATCCTCATTAACCTTTGTTGTTTCCTGACTTGTTCATTTTAGCCATTCTGACTGGTGTGAGGTGGGATCTCATTGTGGTTTTGATTTGCATTTCCCTGATGCCCAGTGATGTGGAACATCTTTTTTTTTTTTTTTTAAGATTTATTTGTTTATTTTAGAATGAGAGCACAAGGAGGAGGGGCAGCGGGAAAGAGAATCTCAAGTAGAATCCACACTGAGCCAGGAGCCCAATCCAGGGCTCAATCTTATGACACTGAGATCAGGACCTGAACCAAAACCAAGAGTCAGACCCTTAACTGACTGAGCCACCCCAGAGCCCCTTGAGCATCTTTTCATGTGTCTCTTGACCATATATGTATCTTTTTTTTTTTTTAAGTTCTAATTTTTTTTTGTTGTTGTTAAGATTTTATGTATTCAAGGGAGAGAGCAGGAACTGAGGGGGAGGCAAAGGGAGAGGGAGAAGGAGACTTCCCACTAGGCAGGGAGCCTGATGCAGGGCTTAACCCCAGGACCCTGAGATCATGACCTGAGCCAAAGGCAGATTCTTAACCAACTAAGCCACCCAAGCACCCCAAGGCCACATACATATCTTTGGACAAATGTCTGTTCATATCTTCTGTCCACTTTTTTAATTGGATTATTTTGTTGCTGTTGTGTAAGTTCTCTAAAGATTTTGATTACTAACTATTTATCTGATATGGCATTTGCAAATATATTCTCCCATTCCATAGCTTGCCTTTTAGCTTTGTAGATTGCTTCCTTTGCTGTGCAGAAGCTTTTGTTTTGATGTGGTCCCAATAGTTTATTTTTGCTTTTGTTTCCCTTGCCTCAGGAGACATATCTAGTAAGAAGTTGTTACCGCTAATGTCAAAGAAGTTACTGCCTGTGTTCTCTAGGCTTTTGATGGTTTCTTATCTCACATTTAGGGCTTTCATCCATTTTGAATTTATTTTTGTGTGTGGTGTAAGAAAGTGGTCCAGTTTCATTCTTTTGCATGTGGCTGTCCAATGTTCCCAGCATCATTTGTTGAAGAGACTGTCTTTTTCCCACTGGATATTCTTTCCTGCTTTGTCAAAGATTAGTTGACCGTATAGGTATGGGTCCATTTCTGTGTTTTCTGTTGCTTTTCTTTTCAGGATTGCTTTGGGTGTTGGGGGTCTTTTGTGGTCCCAAACAAACTTAAGGATAGTTTGTTCTATTTCTGTGGAAATGCTGTTGGTTTTTTTATAGGGATTGAATTAAATGTGTAGATTGGGGGTGCCTGGGTGGCTCAGTGGGTTAAGCTTCTGCCTTCGGCTCAGGTCATGATCCCAGTGTGCTGGGATTGAGCCCCACATCGGGCTCTCTGCTCATCGGGGAGCCTGCTTCCCCCTCTCTCTCTGCCTGCCTCTCTGTCTACCTGTGAGCTCTGTCAAATAAATAAATAAAATCTTTTTTAAAAATGTGTAGATTGCTTTGGGCAGTATATACTTCCTTTTTTTTTTTTTTTTTTTTTTTTAAGATTTCACTTATTTGGCAGAAAGAGCCAGAGAGCACAAGTGGAGGGGGGTGTGTGTGGGCATGGCAGGGCGGGTAGGTAATGGCAGAGGGAGAGGGAGAAGCAGGGAGCCTGATGCGGGGCTCAGTTCCAGGCCCCTGGTATCATGACCTGAGCCAGAGGCAGATGCTCAACTGACTAAGCTACCCAGGCACCCCTGTAGTCTAGATATTTTAACAATATTTGTTCTTCTAATCCATAGGCAGGGAATATCTTTCCATTTCTTTGTGTTGCATAGACAATTTTTTTTTTAAAGATTTTATTTATTTATTTGATACAGAGAGAGGGAGGGAGACAGCAAGCACAAACAGGAGGAGCTGTAGGCAGGGGAGAAGCAGGCTCCCCGTAGAGCAAGGAGCCTAATATGGGGCTCAATCCCAGGACCCTGGGATCTGAGCCAAAGGCAGATGCTAGCAACCGAGCCACCCAGGTGCCCCATAGACAAATTTTTTAAAAATTAATTTAAATTTTTTCATTGTTCTAAGATTCATTGTTTATGCACCACACCCAGTGCTCCATGCAATACGTGCCCTCCTTAATACCCACCACCAGGGTCACCAACGTCTCACTCCCCTCCCCTCCAAAACCCTCAGTTTTTTTCTCAGAGTCCAGTTTCTCATGGTTCATCTCCCCCTCTGATTTCCCCCAATTCAGTTGTCCTTTCCTTCTCCTAATGTCCTCCGTGTTATTCCTTTTGCATAGACAAATTTTTTGAAGTTTATTTTTGTTTTTTTAAAGATTGTACTCATTTGATAGAGAGAGCAAGAGAGAGCACAAGCAGGGGGCAGAGGGAGAAGCAGACTCCCCGCTCAGCAGGGACCTGATGCATGACTCAGTTCCGGGACCCTGGGATCATAGCCCGAGCTGGAGGCAGATGCTTAATCCACTTAGCCACTCAGGTGCCCCTTAAGGTTATTTATTTATTTTAAGTAATCGCTACACTCAACATGACCCCAAGATCAAGAGTCACATGCTCTTGTGACTGAGCCAGCCAGGCTCCCGGCATAGACAGATTTTTAAATAAAATTCTCAGAATAGTTTCTGGGCACTCTAGACATTTAAGAGTTACAGAAAGATTGTGAAGATAGTGCAGAGAGTTCCTATATATGCCACACTCAGTTTCCCCTATTAATGCCTTAACATTAGTTTAGTACATTAATATAAATATTGAACCATTGTTGATTATTATTAAAATCCATACTTTATTCACATTTTCGTCATTTTTTACCTACAGTCCTTTTTCTGTTCCAGTGTTCCATGTAGGATCCATACTACTTTTAATCCCCACATCTCACATCTCCTTACGCTCTTCTTAGGTGTGACAATTTCTCAGATTTGACTTGTCTTTGAGGATCTTCACAGTTTTGAGGAGTCCACTTTTTTTGTAGAATGCCCCTCATTTGGGATTTGACTGGTGTTTCTCATTATTTTACTGATGTTTCAGGTTTGGGAGAGGAAGATCCCAAAGATGAAGTGCCATTCTCATCATATCAAGGGTATATGCTGTCCACGTATTACTGTTGAGACGTAAAACAATTTGTAAAATGGAAAGAGGCAGAGAGGAGATATTATGTGTAATTTGAGTTTGCGGCAAAACTTCTACGAAGTTTGGAGACAGAATTGGGTTTGTTCCCAGGGGATAAGAGAATGGTGACAATCCACCAGGCTTCCACATTTTGGTCTGAGCTGTCAAGATGGAAAGGGCTGAAGGAGCCCCATTCTGTGGAGAGATGAGGGGTCTGTTCTGTCAGTTCCACGGGAGACGGAGTCCCTGGTGCCAGGTGCTGTCCCAGCAGCAGCAGCTACAGCAGTAGCATAGCAAGAGGCAGAGGTGCTTTTACCCTGGGTTTCTCTTACAGCCCGAATCATGTGGACTTCGTGAGTGGTAAAAACACCAGCTGCCAGTGATGTTACTGTCACTTTCCCAAACTTACTATCAGTTGAATTTCTGCTTCTTTTGCTTTCTCTATTTGAATACTCCTTCATCTGCTCTACTGTCTACAAATCTCTTCAATTCCTATCCTGTGTCCCAATTTAGTTAAGTATGATAGAAAGTCTCTGTAAGTAGGAACTATGTAATATTTTTATATTCACTTATATTCCAGATTCAGTGCTTTAGATACCTTTATAAAGGGTAGAATTTTTTTTTAAGATTTTTTATTTATTTATATGACAGAGAGAGATCACAAGTAGAGGAACAGGCAGAGCAAGGAGGAAGCAGGCTCCCTGCCGAGCAGAGAGCCGGATGCGGGGCTCGATCCCAGGACCCTGGGATCATGACCTGAGCTGAAGGCAGAGGCTTTAACCCACTGAGCCACCCAGGCACCCCTAAAGGGTAGAATTTAAATAGATGTTTGAGTCAGATGTTCATTCTGTTAGTTTTGTGATATGTTACGGCGTGCAAACTAAATAAAACATTTGATCTGTCATAGAAGTGGTGTGTCCTGGGTTTATCAAACATGTTTGAGAGTTCTAGTTAAGTCTGTATCCTGTCTTATTGCTTTAGCAGCAGGAAATAAATACCATTTGAAAGTCTGTTTGTTACTATTTCAGGAATCAAGGCCAGTGGTATGAATAAGGTGATAATTCTGAAGGGAAGATTTTTGTAAGGATGGACCCACACAAGCTGATTGCCAGCATATATAATAGGGATACATTACGGATTCCCAAGTATGAAAAAACTTCCCAGTGTATGAACCAGGTACAAAGGCATGAGGACAGTCCCACAGAAGAAAGACGGCACACATGTAGTGAATGTGGAAAGAAGTTTGCTCAGAGCTCAGGCCTTGTTCGACATCGGAGAATCCACACTGGAGAGAAACCCTATGAGTGTGATCACTGCGGAAAAGCCTTCAGTGTGCGCTCAACCCTCACAGTGCATGAAAGAATCCACACTGGCGAGAAGCCCTATACTTGTAATGAGTGCAGGAAAGGCTTCAGTGTGAAGGCACACCTTATCATCCACCAGAGAATGCACAATGGAGAGAAACCTTATGAGTGTAATGAGTGTGGCAAAGCCTTTAGTGTGAGCTCAGACCTTATTAAGCATCAGAGAATACACTCTGGTGAAAAGCCCTATGAGTGTGTCGAGTGTGGGAAAGCCTTTAGCGTGAGCTCAGCCCTCATCAAACATCAGAGAATCCACACAGGAGAGAAGCCTTATGAGTGTAAGGAATGTGGGAAGGCCTTCTACGTGAACTCCGCCCTTATTAATCATCAGAGGATTCACTCTGGAGAAAAGCCCTATGAGTGTGGAGAATGCAGGAAAGCCTTCAGCCAAATCTCCACCCTTATCCATCACCAGAGAATCCACACTGGAGAGAAGCCCTATGAGTGTGAGGAGTGTGGGAAAGCTTTCCGTGGGAGTTCTAATCTTACTAAACACCAGAAAATACATGCTAAAGAAAAGTGTCCTCAGTAATTTATAAGGTGAAGATATTCCAAAGGCCTTTTTTTTTTTTTAATCAGAAGTTAACACCAAAAGAAGGGTATGGTAAAAATTTTAATTGACACTTGGTCCCTCAGAATATTGAAGAAGTGAGAAGTCAGTGAAAATGACTCCAGAATGGTAACTAAAGTTCTAAAATCACATCTACTTCTGAGATTGTCACTTTACAACTCCTAAGGTAAAGCCATTTAAACATATACCATAACGTAGTTTATTTTGGCTTAGTAAGAACAGACGTCAGTAATTCAAACACTGTCTTTGTTTTTCTCATGTACAAGCCTTTTGTTATTGTTGCTACTAGTATTATGGGTAAAACCTATTAAGTTTTGAAATTAGAAGTTGTGTTGATTGGTGGGACAGGAACCACATATTCTTGTTGTATCTAGAAATACTAACCAATCGATCTTTTTTCTTTGCCTTGGATGTACCTGTTCTCAGAAGTAATTAGATAGGTGTGTTAGTAACTTCCTCGGCAGAAGATAGATTGCCTCTTTTTGGGTAGGAATCCAGTAGATAATTCTTCAGGGTCATTCTTTCTTCAAAGTCCCAGGCCTTTTGACTTACTGATCCAATAAACCCCCTAAACTTGACTGAGCTTCCTGAACCAAAACAAAACAAAAACAAAAAGCCTCTAGAAGCGTCAGGTGCTCCAAACCCTTATATTTGGTGTTTCTCAAAGTGCGATATGGCATCTACAGATTCAGGAGGTATGAGGATGGGACAGACTTGGTCACTGTTGTTGATTTGAGTTAGCAACTGGTTGTAGGATGACTTTCAAGGATCTGTTTGAGTGACTCTTGAAGCTTGATGCCTGCTAACAACGCGGAGTGTGATGGACTTGAGAAGTGGTAGGAAGTGATTTCTAACTTCTGGGTTACAGGCCTGAAGTTCTTTTGATCCTTGAAGCTAAATCACGTGTGGTTGAAGATGAACACCAAATTAATAGAAGTTGCAGATTGCTTTGGTCCACAGTGTAGACAGACAGGAGGAAACATTCTCTGGGAAGGTGAAATGGTGTTCACTCCTCAGAGTAGGATGACTGCTGTACAGGAATGCGCAGTTTCCAGAATTTCTCATTGGCCCTTCAGGCCAGTCAGCCCATAGACACACTGGGTTCCATGAAGCTTTGTACCAGCTTGTGCCGCCAAGCACTGAAGTCTGAGATACATATGGAAAAGCAGATCACGGAGTCTCTGGTACTGAGGTAGTGCTTACCCCTCTGCTCAGGTAGCTGTAGGCAGGGACGTGGGGGCTGAACACAGAGAAGGTCATGGTTATGGTGCTCAGATTGAGGAGACAGGACCTCACCTGGGGCATGGGGCACACAAGAGGGAGTAAGGCACATACTTAGAGGCAGAAATTGAGGGCCTCAGCAAAACCCTAGGAAATTGTCTTTGCTCTGCTGGATTGAAAGTGTGAATTCCTCTGCCCTTCTTCTTGCTGCGTTTTGACAGTTGAAGGAGACTGGTTGCTCCTTGCTGTGCCCTAGAGAGAGTTCCCTGCCCCCTGTTTCTGTATTGTTATCAGTGTTTTTAGTGTTTACCTCTTTGCCCCCAGCTGTCTTGGTTTGTCCCTAGGATGAAGGTTTGCAGGCAGACTCTTCTGGGATCAGCACCGAAGAGATGCCATATCCCACCCCAACCCAGCACAGCTGAATCCCAAGCACTAAGTGGTGAGTATTCTGAAGACTTTGAAGGGGCAGAGATTATGGAGGGGGGAAAAAATTGTTTTATTGATGAGTATAGTGTTAGGAGACGAGGATTCATGTAACATGGTTACTTCTTATGAGCTCAAATTAAGGTATTAACGATCATCTCTTATGGGTTGGGCCTTCTGCCAGGCACTAGGAATACAAAGATAAATGAAAAAAGCTCCCTACTCTCCTGGGGCTTAAAGTCTGTTTGGGGACAGGGAGAAGAGAGCAGATAGAAAACAGCAATTGCAGTGATAAAGCCACTAGGTTTGTACAAAGGGCTTGGCACTGAAGATGTAAACCACTTGTGGAAGGGCTGATAAGGTCTCAGAGAAGGAAGAAATGTTGGAAGAGGAGTGAGTTCTTCAGCCACAGGAAAAGGGACAAAGGAAATTATACTGGGAATCACATGCTAAAAGGTATGTATCTGGGGGCGCCTGGGTGGCTCAGTCGGTTGAGCTCAGTCTTTGGCTCAGGTCATGATCCTGGGGCCCTGGGACCAAGTCCCCATATCGGTCTCCCTGCTCATCAGGAAGTCTGCTTCTCCCTCTCCCTCCGCTCCTCCCCTGCTCATTTGCTCCCTCTCTCTCAAATAAATAAATAAATAAATAAATAAATTCTTTAAAAAAAAAAAGTTTGTCTTTAGGGGGAGGGAGGGGTGTTTTCCTTGTTAAAAAAACTATAGGGAAAAAAAAAAAAGAATACTATAGAGAAATAGTGACAGATCACACTGGAGACAGTTGGGGGCCAGACCATGAGATTTCTTGTTATGTGTGCTTGAAAGTGTGAAACATCCTCTCTGGGCTAGTGATGAAATGTAGTGAGAAGTGCGTTTTACCTTGTAACTCTGCCATTGTTGGGAGAGAGCCCTCGCTGGGCCTCTCACACTCCTGCGTGCCCTGCTCTACCCTGGCCACACTCTGACACAGGCCACTTGTTTGTGTTGTTTATGCCCCTGCAAGTCTTGGGAGATGGGGTCCCATCTCTTGGACACAGAGTAGACAAGCTCACTGTGTGCCTATTGGTTGTTTGGGGTTCTTTATGGAAAGTTCATGTATAGATTCCTGTACATGTTGCAGGAATTATTGACATACTGTTAATATGAGTCCCTTTCACAGAAAATGCAAATACCTCTCCAACTCTATGGCTTGCCTTTCAGTTTTCTTAATAATCATGCCTTTTGATGAGCATTAGTGTCTTAAGTATAGTCCCATTTACCTATCTTTTTCTTTGTGTCTTTTTGTTTGGTATGTCTTTTGAAGAATTTCTCTGCCTTAAGTTCATGAGGGTAATCTATATTTACTTTTTTTTTAAGATTTTATTTTATTTATTCGACAGAGAAAGATCACAAGTAGGCAGAAAGACAGAGAGGGGTGGGGAAGCAGGCTCCCCACTGAGCAGAGAGCCCGATGCGGGGCCCAATGCCAGGACCCCGAGATCACGACCCGAGCTGAAGGCAGAGGCTCAACCCACTGAGCCACCCAGGCACCCCTACTCTTTAAAGGTCTTAAAGTTTTGGGACACCTGGGTGGCTCAGCCAAATAAGTGTCTGCCTTTGGCTCAGGTCATGATCTCAGGGTCCTGGGATGTAGTCCTGCATCAGGCTCCCTGGTCTCTTCCTCTGCCCCTCCCCCCTACTTTACGCTCTCTCTCTCTCTCTCTCTCTCTCTCTCGCTCTCTTCCCCTCAAATAAATAAAATCTTTTTTTAAAAAAGTCAGTTTTGCCCTTCCATTTATATCTATAATCCATTTAAAATTGATTTTATAAAAAGTTTTAATCACATTGTAGTTAACATACAGTGTTATATTTATTCCAGGTGTACAGTATAGTGATTCAGCTGAAATTGATTTTATGTATGAATGATGTAGTTAAATTTCATTCTTTTCCCATGTGAATATCCGGTTTATCTTGCATCACTTTTGGAAAGACTGTCTTTTCCCCACTGTTGTACAGTACTCATTTGACACCTATCAATAGTCTGTATACGCATAGGTCTGTTTCTGGTTTCTCTGTTATGTTCCATCCATTGTCTTTCCTTGCATGAGTACCACTTTTTCCTAATTACTGTACCTTTACATCATGCTTAGGTATTCAGTGTTACCAGTCATCTTACCTGAGGAGTCTGGCTCCATTTCTGTGTGTGATTTTTTAGACTTGATTATAGGCGATTAGAAATGCTTTACCCCTCATAGGGGTAAGCCGCCATCCCTTACTAGACTCGGAGGCACAGCTCGTGCATGCAGTCTGAGTTGCACTCAAGGATTCAGGACTGCCTGGACAGTGGTGCTCTTAGGCATCTCTGTCCTGCTAGGCCAGGTAGCTCCATCTGGAGGCCTGTCCCTGGGGCCTTGCCCAAGCAGCTCTGCCAAGACTCCCTTCTTGGGGTAGAGGGAACTTGAAGACACTTTTCCCCACTCTAAGTCAGTACTCAGTACTTTTTCTCTCCCAGCCTTTTCCCCCTCTTCTTCCTCCCGGCCCCCAGGTCCATAAAATGACCAGACCCTTTTGTTTAGTGGTCTCTGGGCAATCACACAGTCCCACACCTGTGCTGATTCACCCAACCCTCCCCTAGCACTGCTGATGGATAGATGGGAACACTGCAGCCGCCGGCACTTTCTCTTCTCTTGTCAAGCGTCCTGCTGACGCCAGTGCGCAAGTGATGAAAGGCTTAGCTGTTACCTTCCTGTTTGCCTGTGTTAACGGACCACGGCCACACCCGGTGGCTGGTGCACTGAAGGGCTGTGAGATTGTACAAGTTGGCTCAGGCTACTTATGACCAACTAGATTTGTGTTACGTAACCAACACCGCCCCCTCCCCCGCCCCGCTCTGCCACTGCCCCAAATCTCAGTTGCTTGCAGTACGAAACATATTCTTGTTTTTGTTATGTGTCGGCTATGGGTCAGTGGCAGCTCCGCGATACAGTCACTTCAGGATCCAGGCTTGAGGAGGAAAAGAAAAGCAATGGTAGGGCCACACAACAGCATACACTCGGGAGGAGTGTATGTGGTTTCCACTTAGAGTTCATTAGCCAAAGCAGGTCAGATGACCAGCCTTCTTAACTATATGGTGGGGAAAAAACTCCTTACAAAGATGGCAATGAGTAACTAAGAAAAAATAATGTAATTTACCACGGAGATAGTATATCTACCATGATGGCCAGTGTTTATGGAATGCTGTCTATGCCAGGGCTTTTTCTGAGTGCCTTATGTATATTTTTTTCTCAACAAAAAACAATGATATGAGATATATACTACTATACTCCCATTTTACAGCTGAAGAAAATGAGGAACAGAGACATTAAAAAACTTGGTCATTCAGCTAGGAAATGATCAAACCAGGAGTTGAAACCAGAAGTCTAACCTGACAATCTGTTCTCTTAACAGCTAACTGTAATATGAGTTTAAATATGAAGATTGCTTATGTACCACTGTGGCCTCTAAGAGCCAGTGTAGTACACTGGTAAAAACTTTAAGGGTGAGATCCAAGAGCCCCATGAGATCCAGGAGTCCTTGGTTTCAACCTGTTTTTAACCTCTAAGTAACTCTATTAGACTAGACTCATACCACCTCGCTGGGCCTCAGTTTCTGCATCCTTAAAAATAAAGGAGACAGGCCAAATATTCTCTAATACTCCTTGTAGCTTTGAGATTTTTTTTTTTAAGATTTTATTCATTTATTTGACAGACAGATCACAAGTAGGCAGAGAGGCAGGCAGAGAGAGAGGAGGAAGCAGGCTCCCCGCTGAGCAGAGAGCCCGACGCAGGACTCGATCCCAGGACCCTGAGATCATGACCCGAGCCGAAGGCAGAGGCTTTAACCCACTGAGCCACCCAGGCGCCCGTAGCTTTGAGATTTTTATAATCTCTCCAGAGAGAGAGTAAAATGCTTCGTAGATGTGATGGCCCCTTTAATCTGTTTTACTTGTTATGTTCACAGGAGATCTTGAGTAAATATGTCTCCTTCCCAGTACCTTCCTCCTGTTTTACTTCTCCTGCTTTACATGAGTGATGTACTAATAGTAGGAGCTTCCATTTATTGAGACCTAGTCTGCGCCAGGTACTTTTTTAAGTTCCTTAGGTTAATTATTTCATTTAAAAATACAGATGCTGGTTGGGTGCCTGGGTGGCTCAGTTGGTTAAGCAACTGCCTTTGGCTCAGGTCATGATCCTGGAGTCCCAGGATCAAGTCCCGAATCGGACTCCCAGCTCCACAGGGAGTCTGCTTCTCCCTCTGATCTTTCCCCCTCTCATGCTCTCTCTCACTGTCTGTCTCGAAAATAAATAAATAAAATCTTAAAAAAAAAAAATACAGATGCTGGGGCGCCTGGGTGGCTTAGTCATTAGGCGTCTGCCTTTGGCTCAGATCATAATCCCAGAGTCCTGGGATCGAGCCCCGAATTGGGCTCCCTGCTCAGCGGGAGGCATGCTTCTCCCTCTCCTGTTCCCCCTGCTTGTGTTCACTCTCTCGCTGTGTCTCTCTCTGTCAAGTAAATAAAATCTTTTTTAAAAAAATACAGATGCTACAGAAAAGAAGAAAAGCTGAAGAAAATGCTCTAAACATCCATTTCTGAGAACTTTTAAAACATAGGAAAAGGGACTTCTAGCCTCCAGAACTGTGAGAGAATAACTATCTTTTGTTGGAAGCCAAAAACAAACAAACAAACTAACAAAACACAGGAAAAGGATCTCCTGGTTGGCTCAGAGGAGCATGTGACCCTTGATCTTGGAGCCCCATCTTAGGGCTCCAAGATTACTTTAAAAAATAAAGTACAGATTACTTTAAAAAATAAAACACACACAGGAAAATAACCCAAAGGAAAAAGAAGAAAATACTAAAAAACAGAAATTAATGAAAAAGCAAGTATATATTCTTACTTAGAACTTCCACATATGGGGCGCCTGAGTGGCTCAGTGGGTTAAAGCCTCTGCCTTCAGCTCAGGTCATGATCCCAGGGTCCTAGGATCAAGCCTCACATCAGGCTCTCTGCTCTGCAGGGAGCCTGCTTCCCTTCCTCTCTCTCTGCCTGCCTCTCTGCCTACTTGTGATCTCTGTCTGTCAAATAAATAAATAAAAATATTAAAAAAAAAAAAGAACTTCCACATATAAAAAGCCATGTTTTAGGTGATTTCTCTCTGTAGGCTACTCTCATTTGTTATGTTTGACTTCTTTCTGCCTCTAGGGAAAAAGATGCTAATTTCATGGTCAACCTGTTCTTTCAGTCGGTGACTCCTGGCCCTAAACAAGGTTCCATTTCAAAGCAGAGTTTTGCAGAAGCTCATCACCAAGTGAGGGAGGAGCGTCTGGGAAGGATCACAGCTTACACTGCTTCAAGCCAAGCAGAGTAGCTCTCTGAGAAAGAGACCTAAGGCACTTGGGAGAACTTGCCCTGGAGTTCTTCTGTCACTACTCTGGGAGTGGGACCTTCTCCCTTCACCTTGCACACAGTTTCAACTTGTAATAAGCTAATAAAAGAAGCAGCTGCTCAGTAAAATGAGTGATCTCAAATGTCTGTCCCTAAGAATACAAACCCTGGAACACCGGGAGTCTGCATGCAAGCACCAGCATGTCCAGACTTGAGGAGACCCTACGAGTCGTCTCAGTCTGGAAGGACCTTCAGTGTAAACCCAAGTCCCATTACACTATACAACAGAGAAGCCATCCCGAAGAAGAGTCCCGGCAGAGAAAAGAGTGTGGCAAAGAGGTCAGGTACCAGACTGGTCTTGCCAGATATCAGAGAACTGTTGCGGATGTCTTCAGTGTTGTAAGCGCTCCATGTGAGCTCGAGTCTCATTAAATATCAGTTCACTTCAGACAGAAACAGGTAGGGAGCTCTTCATTTGGAAAGAGTGCTTGTTACCACAAAACCCGTAAATATGAAAATGTGGGAAGGCCTTCGCTAAAAGCAGTCTTCTGTATTGGTAAGTCCACACTGGAGCAAAACCCTGAAGTACGACTGCTCTGGGGACACTTTCGGTGTTAGCTCAATTCCTAAAGTGTGTCAAAGATGCCATACAGAGAAAAGTTCGGTGAGTGTAAGTGATACGAAAAAGCCTTCAAAGTTCGGATCTTACCAAGCACTGGTCTGCATTAGAGAGGAGACTTCTGCGTGGGACAAATGTGGGAAAACCTTTCAATGAACTCATCTCTTACCAGACATCAGAGAATACAAAACAAATATAAACCTCAATTGTGAAATAATGTAAAGGTACAGGATTTTTTTAACATAAAGTATCACCATTAAGAAAAAACCAGTTGGGGGTGCAGTGGGTTAAAGCCTCTGCCTTCAGCTCAGGTCATGATCCCAGGGTCCTGCGATCCAGCCTCGCCTCGAGTCAGGCTCTCTGCTCAGCGGGGAGCCTGCTTACCTTCCTCTCTCTGCCTACTTGTGATCTGTCTGTCAAATAAATAAAATCTTAAAAAAAAAAAAAGAAAGAAAGAAAAGAAAAAAGCAATTGGGACACCTGGCTGGCTCAGTTGGAAGAGTTTGACTTTTGATCTCAGGGTTATGAGTTCAAGTCCCACACTGAGTGTAGAGATTACTTTAAAAAAAAAAAATGACCCAATTGCATCAGTCACTTTAACATTATTTTATGGAATTGAAGACACGAGTGTTATTAGAGACTTTGGTAGATCACTGCATGGGCAAAGTTGAACTGATACTTATCTAGGACAGATCTCCATGGGTATTTAACTCTTTTTGGCACAGTTAGCTTTCATTTTCTGTAGTAAAGGTAGAGAATGGGGAGAAGTCTTTATAGCTATTCACAATCTTTGGTGATTGAAGCATTTATTACATTTTTAGGTTTGGAATTCATGATGCTAATTAATAGTTTTTCTGCGAGTGACTTTGACATTGATTCCTCTGATGCAACAAGTATATAATTTCTACCATATTTATTCCCTTCTATTTTTATAGTGTTCATAGAACTGGGAAATGGCTGCAAATATCAGTGGTTAGGTAAATCATTTCACAGAATTTTCTATCCCTTTGGGAAGAGAAAAATCGAAGAAGTGTCGGTGGGCCATGTGAACTTGTGATTTGCTAAACGACCATATTTACCTTGTTTGCTTTTGTGTGTCTGATATATACAAGGCTTGGAGCGGCTGCTCATTAGAGGACTGCTTGAAGGGTTCTGTGTGTAGGTTGTTATCAGGTCAGCCTGAAGAGGGAGCTCTAATAGTTTGTCATAGGATGTGTCCCCATCTCAGGCCCGGTCCACAAATAAGCTTGGGTATTCATTGTGGATTTGTTATGAACGCAGTTCATGGTGCATCATAATCATTGGTCTGTGTGTGGCCTTACTTTTTTTAATATATTTTACTTTACTTTTATCTCTACCCCCATCCCAATCTCCTGCACACACCCTTATTTAAAAAACTGGTGTGTTCTATCTCATTCTATGCCATTCTGCTTTTTGAAACCACTTAATTATGAATCCATTAATTAATATATATAGGTCTAATCCTTTAAGTGCTTAGTGCTTACTTACTTAGTCATTTGTTCATTCTTTTAATGAAAGCTGTTTAGGGTTTTAACCAACTTTGCTCTGAACACCTTTGGGAGTGTTTTTCTGGGGAACAGAGGCCATAAGGGACCTATCTGGCATCTTTTTTGGGGGGTTGTTTTTAAGATTGTATTTATTTGATAGAGAGACACAGCGATAGAGGGAACACAAGCAGAGTGAGTGGGAGAGGGAGAAGCTGACTTCCCACGGAGCAGGGAGCCCGATATGGGACTTGATTCTAGGACCCTGGGATCATGATCTGAGCCGAAGGCAGATGCTTAATGCCTGAGCCACCAAGGTGCCCCCCTGTCTGGCATCTTATTCTGATTGTGATGTCACTTTTCCACATGGGTTTTCAAGAGCTGCAGACTTCCAAACCAAGTAGGCACCTTCTTAATCTGGTGGCAGCTTGGGGTGAGGCAGAGCTCTAAGATAGGAGTAAAATGAAACTTCAACTTCAAAAATAAGACTTGGTTTATCAGGATCTGATGATGCAAAACTTGATTCTGCTCCTTAGAATGCAGCATAATCGCAAGAGCTACATACAGACCATGCTCTGGGTAAAGGGGAAATAAAAATCTGTTCTAAGAACATCCCAGGAAGGGAGTGTAGCAGATGCAAAGCTGCTGACATATTGGAGGAACAGCTCAGCTGATGAGAAAGGGCAAGAGGAGACAAGGGCAGAGATAAAGGGAGAGGGACTATAGCAGTGCACTTGAAGGCCAATTTACAGACCTAGGTTTCTACCCTGAGTGAAATGGAAAGCTTATCGTAGGATTTTGAGCAAAGATGCAGCATGATCTGTCTTGGGCTTTGAAAGGATTCTTCTAGCTGCCTTGTGAAGAGTAAACAGGCACAAGAGTGGAAATTGGAACAGTTAGGAGCTATCAAGGTAACCTAGGCAGAAACTTACAGTGACTTGGACAAAGGTGATAAGCAGAGGTGATGAGAAGTGATGCGTCCTGGTTACACATTGAAGGCCGTGCCAAGAGGATTTTGCTAATAGATAAAATCAAGGGAAAGAGAAAAGGCAAGAATGAGAAATGGCATTGAATAACTGGAAGAATGGAGTGGCCTTAGTGGTGAGTAATTAATTACCAATTAATTTTTAAACAAGTTAAGCTTGGGGTATATATTAGTACCTCCCAGAAATTTTGATGTTTGAGAAAAGAGGAGGAACATTCTCGGCGCAGTCTGCCTCTCAGCCCAGAGCATCCTTCAGCTACACCTGGCTGAGCCCCAGATGAAAGCCTTTTATGGTAGGCAGTTCCCCTGGCCCTCCACCCAGACACTCCTAAAGACCAAGGACTGAAGCAGCATTTTCGCACCCACACTTTAGGAAAGATGTAGACTTAAATTGCTGAATGACATGCTGAAGTTGTCTGGCTTAAACCTACAGCATGAGATAAACTACTATTTATTTAATTTGTAAATTAAATAAATAGTTTTTTATAAACTATTTAGTTTAATAACTACTAATAGTTATTAGTTTAATAACTATTAATAGTTAATTTAGTTTAATAACTACTAATAGTTAATTTATAAATTAAATAACTAAAATAAAATTTTATTTGTTTATTTAATTTATACATTAAATAGTTTTATTTAATGTATAAATTAAATAAATAAAATTTTAAAAATACATATATA